>BQNB010074128.1:5584-31891 GCA_026074375.1 Tanacetum coccineum
TGTATTATGAAGTAGCACCCCATGTGGTATTCCGCTGCATTGTTGTATTTTTGGGGGTGTTACAACTCTGGTTAACATCTTGTGAACTTGATGATGTTCAACAACCGTTGAGCCTTGATGTGCAATTAATAAATATTTTTAGGTCGTTATTAAAATTTTATACTTTCAATAATTATTGTACTTTTGTGTAAAAATATTATTTTTACTATTTACCCAATTTGATAATTTTTGCGTCTCTAGTAAGCTTGAGCTGTCTTTAGGCAAATTGCTCGCCTACGTGTTCATCATAGTTTAATACTTCTATAAAATACCCCGAGGATCCAAAATTTTTATTTTTTACATTTTTGTTACGTGTTCACATTGACCTTGCACCCTTTATACTTGAACTTCTACCTTTCTTATTAAAACTTATACCTTTAATTTAAATACTACACTTACATAATAATAATGCAAATAAAAAAATATATATAAAACCATACTCCCTAGCCCCATTAGCCGGACCCTCTAAGCCCAAAACCAAACCATACTCCAACTTTTTAAAGTTCCCAGGGAATACCATCATTACCATTTACATGCATTTTTTTTACTCCATCACTGTATCAAGAAAACACTAACTAAAATGTTAATCCTCCTCCTCCTTGTCTTGGATGTCGAACCACAACACCACCATCAAAAAAATTGCCTACATATTTTATAAACAACAACATCAATTCAAGGATCCTTGCAAAGTTTGGTGCATTTTCTTGATCCTTTGAGTGCTTTCTTGGGGTTTTGTTGCAGGACTTAGGAAAAAGATTAGTGCATTGGGTTAATTAGAAGATTTTGGTATTTTTAGAAGCAAAAGTTCGATTTGTTTGTTGGTTTGGGTGGTTTGATAATCACCAAAGTGCAAGAAGAAATTAGTATTTGATTTTTACTAGCTCTCTATTTGATCTTTGTAGGATTCTTCACCTCATCTTTATATATTTCTTGATATATATATACATATATATATATATATTACCTCTGTTCTTGGAATCTATATGATTTGTGTGTTAGAATAGTTTTTGGGAAGTAAACTTGTTGGTAAATTTCTTAGATGATGGGGATAGATAATTTTGGGACTATTGTGAAGTATTGGTGGAGTTTTGATGAAGTTTTGATGTGTGTCGAAAAGTATAAGTTAGTGCAGAAAATTAAAAGGAGAGTTTTAGGTGTCGTAAAAATATTTTTTTAAGTATTAAGATTCAAAATATGTTAAACTTGTTTTTACGATCGTTTTGATATAAGGATCGTCCCGTAACTCTTAAAACGAAGATTTTAGAGCCATTTAATGTTTGGAAATTTATATAAAATAAAATAAATATAATCTGCGCAGGTTTTTAAATGCACGGTTCCGACACTTTATGGCCAGTTTTGGGCTTCGTGTAAAACACGAAAGTTGTCAGAAACGATGTTTTCTAAAGGTCGCGTTCGCTTTCGAATCTTGAAAGTGAAAAACAAAGGGAGTTTTGGCCAATTTAAATCCTGAAAATTTATAAAAATTTTGACAGCAATTTATAAAAATAGTAATTTGATGCGGTTTTGATTTGAGGTTTGAGACCCTTTCTGGTTCAAACTGGCTTTCGTGTAAAGCACGAAAGTTCTCCGAAACATTGTTTTTCAGAAGGTAGCATGAGATTTTAATCTTAATAGTGTAAAACAAAGGAGTTAAGATCACATAAAGTTGGGAAGATTTTTGCTATAACTGTCAAATTGTATTTTCTGCGTAGAAACAAAAACGAGTCATTTGGATCCTTTCGATTCTATTTTGGCTTCTGAGTAAAGCCTTAAATTTGTTCAAAATGATGTTTTGCATAAGGTAGCGTTAAAACTAACGCGCCAAACGAACCCCAACCTAAACCTGAGACGTACCCCCCACAAAAAAAAAAAAATCCTACACCTCAACCCCCACCATAAAACCGCCCAATTAAAAACACCAACCCCCACACAAAAAAAAACCCAAATAAACAAAAAAAAAAAAAAAACCAGACCAACAATAAAACACCCCAAACCAAACACACAGAAAAAAAACCCAAACACACAACCCAAAAAAAAACCAACCAAAACACAAAAAAACACCCACAAACCCCCAAACAACCACGACACACAAACCACCACCTCACGTAAAAGTCACACCTGCCTACCCCGACCCCCCACAAACCCCCCCCCCGCCCCCCCCCCCTCCGCTCTGCCTCAAACTCTTTCTGGCCCAAACCACCCCCATTAAATTCCCCAAAACACCCCACCAAACACACACCCCCCAACCACCCCACCCCCACCCCACACCAACACACCCACCAGCGGCGCCGTGTCTACCACCGCCGAATACACGGGGAATAAAACAAATCACAAAAAAAAAACAAGCAAAAAAAAAAAAAAAACAAAAAACCAAAATAAAAACCCCACCAAAAAGAAAAAAACCAAAAGAAAAAAAACACCACAACCACTAGACAGCCAAACCACCCCAAACAAAAAAATTAAAAAACCCAAGAAAAAATAGAAAAAAAAAACACCACAAAAACACAACCAACCCAAACCAAACAACCCATCAAAACAGAACCAAAAACCCAAAACCCCCCATCCCCCCGTGCCCCCCCCCCGCCCCCTCCCCCCCCCGCGCAAAAAAAAAACACCCTCCCCTCCCCCCCCCCCAAACCCCATCCCCCCCCCCGCCCATCCCCCAAAAAAACCCATCCCACTTCCCCCCCAAAAATAAAAAAACACCCAATAAAAAAAACGAGGCCTTCCGTCGTCGTCCGCTCTTCTCAATCCCTATGTCCCCGGGCGACCTGGCCTGCTCCCATTCCCGAAAAAAACACAACCCCACAAAAAAGCCCCCCCAAAAAAAAACCCCCCCATCCCCCCCCCATCCCCCCACCCTGATCCCCCCTGAATCCGCCCGACCTAACCACTAATCCTATCCCGACCCACAACCGAACTACCTGATACAGGTCGACCTTCCTCCCGCACATTTAACAATACAGACATTGGCCCCCAGTGTATGGGCTAATAAATTTTTTATTTTTATACTATTTTACATCGAGGTACACCCACCCCAACGCCAACGCCCGCAGAAGATCAGCCAGCAACGCAGATATTTTCTAAAGGACCGCGATATGCTTTCCCCCGAATGATATCTTGACCTTGCAAGAGAAAAACAACAAAAGGGAAGTTTTGGGGCCAAATTTAAATAAAAAATAAACAAAACAAAAAAAAAAATAAAAAAAAAAAAAAAAACCAAAAAAAAAATAAAAAAAAAAAATCCTCCCTCATCACTCCCCTGGAAAAATTTAATATTAAACAATCTACACTATAAAAATTATGTGCCGACAAAACAGCAATTAACCAAACACGACCTTAGCAGCGGGTGGTTGAATGAATCAAATGAGCCGGTAATCGCCCCCTACCCCCCGCAATCCATGAACCACCCCCACCAATGGCAATCGTGACCCGCAACCACGAAAGTACTCTCCGAAACCAAAGTTATAATTTTATCAGGACCGTTAGCCTTTTCCCTGCATAAAACAAACCACAAACAACAGTACACCCCCGGCGGAACCGATCCCCACACCGATTGGCGCCGCAAAAAAGCCTCCGCCCCACCCACCCTTCCCCACAGTCCCAAATGTCATTTTTCTAATCATTTCATGCCGAGAAAACAAAAACGAGTCATTTGGATCCTTTCGATTCTGTTTTGGCTTCTGAGTAAAGCCTTAAATTTGTTCATCAAAAAGATTTTAGCATAAGGTAGCGTTGGGGATTTTAAAATAAAAAAACTAATATGTCTAAAGTAGACAAAAATACAGTAGAGATCTAATCTCTAAGCAAAGTCAAGTTAGGCAAAAAACAAAAACCAAAAACCAAATTTCGGACAAAAAAGTAAACAAAAAAAAAAAAAAAAAGGTATACAATCAAAATCAAAACCAATCAATTCTTATGGTAAGGGGGTCCATACCACGATTCTGTTTTGGCTTCTGAGTAAAGCCTTAAATTTGTTCAAAATGATGTTTTGCATAAGGTAGCGTGGGATTTTATGTCTGAAAGTCAAAGTTAGGCAAAAAATTTCGGAAAAAGTAAAAAAAAAGGGTATATCTGATTGGAATTTAAATTTGTGTTTTTAACCGTTTTTGAGTCCGTTTGAGCTTGGAAAACCTTAGTGAATGCTATTGTATCACTAAAATAGTATTAGGGTGCATTGGGACATGTCTAAAAATAGTAAATTATATTTTTGGAATATAAATATATATCAGACTGGTAATAGAGCTTAAGTGTTAAGTTTCTTAGTACATTGGTGATAATAAAAACTATACATATATTAAGGGACGGTATGAACCTCCCGGATTTTTATACTTTCTAGAAATAGAAATTTCTTAAAATAGTAACTTTCTAAAAATAGTATTTTTTGTTATAAGTGGCGTAACTTAAATGTGAGTATTATATTTCATTAAAGGCTCGTTTTTATAGCCTAAGCACACACATATGGATTCTACTATTATTTTTTTTATAAACGACTTATGCGTCATTTCATTTTATATTTCATTCTCCTAATAGCGCGTCACTATTTTAGGTCGTGGATAGGATTTCTTTGTCGTTATTCTCTTCGTATTCGATTGTTCCACCCTCATCGTTGCTATAAGGTGAGTTCACGACCCCTATTTTAAGTTGTTTTATACGTTTTTGTGGTGGAATTCATGATTTTTATTGCCTTATGAACCACTTGAATTTGATAAACTACTTTAATTTTGTGAATTACTTGAATTATATTGGATTTTATTAGACTATTTTGACATTTTGAACTACTAGGACTAAATAGACTTTTTGGACTAAATAGACTTTTCGGACTAAATGGACTTTTTGACCCTGCAAAAATTGAAGCTATTAAGAAATGGGAAAAGATTACTATGGATCTAGTGACAAAGTTACCTAGGAAGTCTAGAGGTCATGATACGTTTTGGGAAGCAATAAAAGTTGAGCCCTCGATATACTGGACCCTTCAAGGTACTAGGTAAAGTTGGTTCGGAGCTTATCGTATTGAGCTACCATAAGAGCTCAGTAGAATTCACAATGTATTCCATGTTTCGAACTTAAAGAAATGTTTCACAGACGAAACGCTTGTTGTCCCACAAAAAGAATTAAAGATCACTGACAAGCTCCAATTCATAGAGGGGCCATTAGAAATTATGGACCGAGAAGTCAAAAGACTAAAGCAGAGCCGAATTCTTATTGTTAAGGTTCGGTGGAATTCACGAAGAGGTCCAGACTTCATGTGGGAGCATAAAGAGGAGATCAAGTGCAAGCACCCACACTTGTTTTTTAGCGTGCCATCATTGGCTAAGTCAAGCTGAATCCTGGGACGAGGATTCATTCTAACGGCGGGAGGATGTGAGAACCGTCTATTTCAGGTTGGCAACCGTTGAGCCTTGATGTGCAATTAATAAATATTTTTAAGTCGTTATTAAAATTTTACACTTTCAATAATTATTTTACTTTTGTGTAAAAATATTATTTTTACTATTTACCTGATTTGGTAATTTTTGCGTCTCAAGTAAGCTTGAACCATATTTAGGCAAATTGCTCGCCTACGTGTTCATCGTAGTTTAATACTTCCATAAAATACCCCGAGGATCCAAAAATTTTATTTTTAACATTTTTGTTATGTGTTCACGGCGACCTTACACCTTTTATACTTGAACTTCTACCTTATTAAAACTTATACCTTTAATAAATACTACACATACACAATAATAATGCAAATAAAAAATATATATAAATAAAACCATACTCCCTAACCCCATTAGCCGCCCCCTACAAGACCAAAACAAAACCATACTCTAACTCTTTAAAGTTCCTAGGGAATACCATCATTACCATTTACATGCATTTTTTTACTCCATCACTGTACCAAAAAAACACAGTAACAAAAATGTTGATCCTCCTACTCATTGTCTTGGCTGTCGAACCACAACACCACCATCACCATCATCAAAAACATTTCCTACATATTTTATAAACAACAAAATCAATTCAAGGATCCTTGCAAAGTTTGGTTCATTTTCTTGATTCTTTTAGTGCTTTCCTGAGGTTTTGTTGCAAGACTTAGGACAAAGATTAGTGCATTGGGTTAATTAGAAGATGATGCGTATTTTCTTTTAAAATATATTTTTATCAAGTTTTAAGTTTATAAAACTTGATCTACCTAACGACGGACTAACAGGCAGAGAACCCAATCGTGGGTAGTATGGAATGGTAAATCCGAGGTCGTCCCAAGAGCTAAGGTGTAATTAGTTTTAATTAGAAATGTCACGTTTTGAAAATGGTTTTTTGATTTAAATTGAAATAAATAAATAACAATACAATAAAATAAATAACTGAAAAGTAAAAGGATAGGAGATATCAAGAGAGAAAACGTGCTAACCTAGTTACTTCATTACTATTGTTTTGAAGACAATTTCCTGTGCAATGTCAAACTATAGTTTCATTACTGGTTTCTAAGGTTGATAGACTTGAATGTGCATATACATTCTATCATATACTGTTGATCCCACCTCAATGGATCTTGAATTCCTTAGCTTGTGTAAGGTTTAGTTATGAAAGATAAATCCTACACAACTATAGTAGAAACTTTGATTGATAATACTAAAGATTATGCGGAATCTAATCTTTAATATAAGAAGAATTCTTCAATGAAATAATAATTCTAATGAACACTCAGAATAACAAACAAAAGCTTCAATATACTAATACGAATACTCTAACTAGTATTAGGGTTACAAAACCTTGAAGCTATGACAATTCTATGAATGACTCGATTTGATACATTGATACTTTGATATTGATACATAGAATTCTATACCCTAGGACCTCCTTTTATACACCAAGGAGTCCCAATGGAATTACAATATTTTCCTAAGTTATCATGATCTTCTAAACAAATAACTTATACGTATCTTTTACAAAAATATCTCATACATATCACATAAGCAATCTTTATCTTTTCTCTGAGCAGTCTTTATCCTTTCAATAGTTGTAATCTTTCAGCAGCATCAACTTTCAACACCAACAGTAGTAACATATTACCAAAGCACAGACCTAACTGCGTAACAAGTGCAGCTATAAACTACTTAGAAAGTTTACTTCATCTTACACCAACGAGAACAACGTTACACTAGCAATAGTACCTTACTCTAGCAGTATTAACAATTACTAGCATAGTAACTAGCAGTAGTATTATACACTAGCAGAGTAACTTACACTATCAATAGAACTACAAGCAGTACTAACAACTTAGCAATTTTTCATTAAGATTACTACATCATACTTATGCTTAGCATAGTAACTAATAACCTATAACAGCATAAGACAAGAAGACATTTAATACCAAACAATCGCTCCCCTAACTTGATATTTTATCTTCAAAATTATCAAGTTTCATCTTAAAAGCTTCATCAATCACCTAGGGAAGGATGAATCCAAACACTTAGAAAAACACTTTATTGAGTTACATAGCCTTCCTTAAGCTATTTCTTGACCAATCTGAGAAGCTTAAATGCCATTTTACACTTATAAAATCAACTTGGAACTTCACATCATTGAACATCTAATGTAGTGTGTGCTTTGTAAGTGGAATAACATATCTCTCAAACTAACAGATCATAAAGTATGTTCTGACAATATCACAGAATGAACACCACAAGAAAATCATAAAGCTTACAGTTCAGCACTTTAACTAACCCTTGTTGATTCTTCCATACTTGTTGCTGGTTTAAAGGGATTTCTCTTCTCAACCAACATAAAGATATGCATGTCTTGAAACTTCACAAAGTGTACTCCACAAGAACCAAACAATTTCTAAATCAACACTTTGTTTCCTAGTAGATTCCTCCACACTGTATCTTCTATATTATGTTCAAACATTGTATTTCGATCACCCTATAGTACTCTCTCATATCCCTCTTCTAGTCTTGTATATCCATGTTTAGCTTTTACTAATTTCCACAGAGTTTCTAAATCTTTCCTGTTAAAACTTTTAAGCATCTGAATCATTGATGAGTACCTCTTTGAATTTCTATAAGCTCTTATGATTTGATAGTAGCCAATCTTTCATTCTTTAATGATCTTCCAATCAACAATACTTGGAGGCTTAGTAGCTAAAGGTATAGCATCAACTACTACTTCCTCTTCACCAGGAATGACTTCCATCATACTTTAAAGCTTAGCTATTTCCTGATCATCATCCACCTTCTGCTTCTTTGCATTCTCTTGTTCTAGCTCATCACCTGATCTTTTTGAACTTTCTTCTTCTCTTATCTCACTGCCTTCTACCAATTCTGTATCTATGTCTACAAATGTATTTACCTTTTTCATAGCTTTCTCAAATAATTCTTGAACATTGGCAAAGGACTTGTTCTTTAAATCTTTAGGCTTCCATCCTACTATGTTTTTCAGATAAGTAGTCATGATACTTCTTTGTTAAGCTTTGGTAGGTGGTTTGTTCCTCTTTTCCTCTACTCTTTTAGTTGCAAAAAATTTTCTTCTTTTCTCCAAGAGTTGTTGAAATAATGTAGCCTTTTCTGCATCAGACAACTCTTCTTGCTATTGAGCTTGCAGTCTTTGAGCTAACTGATAATCAGCTTCAACTTTAGCTTGAATATCATCCCAAGCAATGTTGGCTTCTTCAACTTTTTAAGCTTTTTCCGTGGCAAACCTTTCTTCTTCATCTTCTTTAGCTTGTAGCTTGAAATCAAGTTCTTCATCAAGCTTGAGTATCTCTTTCTTAGACATTTTCTTCACAGGTTCTTCTTCAACCATTTTGCCTTTACCCTTATCCTTGACCTGTGTTGGTTGTTGTGAAAAAACTATTGGTGTAGGAGCTTGCTCTAGTTCTTACTCTTGTTCATGAAAAATAATCCCTTTTACTCTGGGTCTTGAGCTAACAGTTGTAATTGTTGTAGCATCAGTTGTTGGTATAACAGTACTAATCTTTGTTGAAGCAGCACTAACTAGTACACTTGGCTCTTTAATAACATCCCCTTTTTCCTGAACTTTTGCACTTTTTAAAGCTGGAAGTGCTTGAGCCAATGTCACTTAATCAACACTAAAATTCACATCTTTATTAGCAACTTCACTTTCAACAACTACCTCATCACCTTCAAGATCATTTACTCAAAACATATCTTCATCTCTATGAACATTCTTCAGGGTGATGTCTTCATCAGCATCAATATCATCTATCCTCCTCTGTTTGGATGCATCCTCCTGATCACCCAAAATTTCTTCTTTAGATGATACTACTCTTCTAGATCTACCAACCATGTATAATCTTTTGAGCTTATAAGTTCTTGACCCTCTTTTCTTCTCTAACTTCTTGACTCTCTTCTTTAAACTTGTAATCTCTTGAGCTTGAGCAGTCTTTGTGTTCTCCAGGTCAAGCACTCTTTGTTGCAATTTGGTACAAAAATCCGTTAATTCCTTAAGTTGATATAGCCTCATCTGCTATATTTCTAGGATCACTAGGAACACTAGACTGAGGAATCTTAGTGTCCTTCTCCTTAGGCCTTCTTGATTTTTGTTTCCATTGGGGTTGAGTAATGATGGGTGTGTGATGGGGATCAGTTGGCATAGCTGACCCTTCACCTATTTCTTCTTGAGCTTGAACCACCATTGTTGGAAATAATGGTGTTACTCTACCAGAAAAGTCTTTTCCTTGCCTTCTCATGTTAGCAAAATTCTTCTTTGTGTGTGAGGGTGCAATATAAATCCTGTTGTGAGTTGCCATCCCTTCTAGTTGATTATTCAAAAAGACCTGTATAAATCTTAGATACATCAAGAATTTGATAGCATTATCCAAGTTCTTCACCATGCTTTCAAAAATATACTTGGAAAAGTTAAACTTTTGATTTATGGCTAGATAGATAATTGTAGAGGCCATAGTGCTACTAAATTCATTTCATGCAGTAGTCTTAGCACTTAGACACTGCAAAATGGTATGGATAAGGAATTTCCATTAGGGAGAGAAGAATGCCTTATAGAAAGTAAGCTTTTGTGAAAGTTTTTCATACCCCATGAGTGTAAGTTGTTCAAAAATTGTAGCATTTGGCAGACAGTATACCAGAACTGTTTAATTCACGATGTATATATAGTTGGATTGACGGTTAAAGCATACTTTATAGAATTTGCATTCAGAAAATCCATTATCTGCTTAAATCCTTTACTTTTAGTAGATTTAGTCAAAAACACGACTAAATTATGAGTATCAGCAAATTGTAGGGTCGTCATTGTGTTGGGTTTTGATGATAAATGATAAAATTGAGTTAGGGTTTATGTTTAGAGGGTATATGAAAGACGGGTTTAGCCAAAAAACGCGACTAAATTGTGTGTATCAGCAAACTGTAGGGTCGTCATTGTGTTGGGTTTTGATGATTAATGATGAAATTGAGTTAGGGTTTGTGATTAGAGAGTATATAATTGAATAAAATCAATTAAATGAGTGATTGAAACCCTTAATCAAAGTATTTATGAAAGTACCCTTAAAACATTAATGTGTCACTAGGCATTATAATTAGCTAATAGCATTAACTTTCAACAACAGTAGTAAGTTTATGCCTAGCAGCATTAACTTTCCCTAGCAGCAGTAAATTTATGCCTAGCAGCATTAATTTTCCCTAGCAGCAGTAAGTTTATGCCTAGCAGCATTAACTTTGAATCACCAGCATTAACTCCAATTCCATTCTAATCAGCTTTTCCATCATCAAATTAACATTTTAGCTCATAAAATCTCTCTGTCTGTTTTTGATTTCTCTTAATTCTTTTTACTCACAATTCTCTCTTTCTGTTTTTAAACAACTCTTTTTCTGTTTTTCAACTCATAACTTCTCTCAATTCTTTTTCTCACCAAATCACTCTATCTGTTTTTATCACACATCTCTCTTTCTGTTTTTCAACTCACAAATTCTTTCAATTCTTTTTCTCACTAAATCACTCTATATGTTTTTATCACACATCTCTCTTTCTGTTTTTATTCTCACCAACTCTCTCAATTCTTTTTAACTCACCATTTTCATAATCAAGACTTTAAAGATTGAGCATTCCAATACTAGCAATCAAATATTGAGACTACTTACATCAAATGCTTTTGTAAACAAATCTACAATATTCTTGTCAGTATGAATCTTGATCATTTGAATTAGCTTCTTTTCATTGGAATCTCTAATAAAGTGATGTCTAATCTTAATGTTCTTTGTTTTTTTAATGAAAAATAGGGTTCTTAACTATGCATATAGTACTCTCATTATCAATATAGATCTTTGTATGCATAAAGTTATACCTATAATCAAGCAATTAATTTTGAATCCAAAGCACTTGACTACAGCAACTTAAAGCAACTACATATTCAGCCTATGTTGTGGATTTAGCAACTACAGTTTGCTTCTTGCACTTCCATGAAATTAATCTACACCCAAGAAATTGACAACCTCGTGTTGTAGACTTCCTATCCAAGCTTGCTCCAGCATAATCACTATCAGTGTATGCTACCAAGTCAAAAGGTGAATCTTTTGGATACCAAAGGCCCAATTTAGGTTGACCTTTTAAGTATCTAAAAATTCTTTTCACAACATGAAGATGTGACACTTTTGGGTTGACTTGGTATCTTGCACAGACACACATTGCAAACATAATATCATGTCTTGAAGAAGTAAGACACATCAATGAATAAATCATTGATCTATATAAATAAACATCCACTTCTTCACCATCTTCATCCTTGAGTAAAGGCTCTTGAGTTTCCATGAGTGTGCTTGCTGTCTTGACATCAGTAAAACTAAATTTCTTCGAAATCTCAGTCACATACTTGTCTTGACTGATAAAAATTCCATCCTCCTTGTGCTTTACTTGCAGTCCTAAGAAGAATGTGAGTTCACCCATAGAACTCATTTGAAACTTCTTATGCTTCATCTTCTCAAACTCTATGCATAATGACTTCTTAAAAGAGCCAAATATGATATCATCTACATACACTTGAACTAATAGAATATCACCTTTGCCCCTTCCGATAAACAAAGTCTTGTCTATCTTTCCTTTCTGAAACCTATTTTCCAACAAATAAGTTGACAAGGTTTCATACCAAGCTCTAGGAGCTTGATGCAGTCCATAAAGTGCATTTTCTACTGTGTATACTCTATCAGTAAAGTTTGGATCTTCAAATCCTGGTGGTTGACAAACATAGACTTCCTCTTCAATCTTACCATAAAGAAAATCACTCTTGACATCCATCTGGTACACCACAAAGTCTTTAAATGAGGCATAGGCTAAGAATAGCCTAATTGCTTCAATTCTGGCAACAGGGGTAAAGACTTTATCATAGTCAATCCCTTCTTCTTGTGTGTACCCTTAAGCAACCAATCTTGCTTTATTCTTTATCACAATGCCTCTTTCATCCTTCTTGTTCCTGTAAACCCATTTAGTGCCTATGGGCCTTTTGTCATTTGGTAAATCCACCAGGGTCCAAACCTTTTGTAATTTGAATAGTAGAAGCTCATCCTGCATAGCTTCTATCTAGCTTGGATCCTTCAATGCATAAATTACCTTGGTTCTTCTTATGATAGAAAGCAAGCAAACAAGCAATTTTGAAAATATTTATGGTTTGTTCTTTGCTGAACTAAACTAAACAAACCATGTTCTTCCAAATTCTTGTAGTTGGAATAGGACTGACAGGCATAAATGTATTCAAATTGTTCATGTCATTCTCTACACCAACATCTTCATAATCATATGAATAAACAATATCTTCCAATTTAGGCATATTTGGATAATTTGGAAGTTCAATGCTTATTTTTGCACCAACAACATTGACTTCTATGCCAGCAGCATTAACAGTTGAATTAACAGCATTAACAATGTTAGTGTTATTTCCAACACTAGCAGTATTAATATTGTTAGTGTTGTTAATATTATCATCCTCTTTCTCTTGATCATCACTTGAATCACTACCTTCTTTTCCTGGTTCTTCAGCAACCTTCTTTTCATTATCTCCTGAAGGTTTGAATCCAACATCAGGAGAACTCTTTGATACTTGAGAGAGTAGTGGATCAGCAGGCCACAATGGTATCAAAATGTAATATTTGCCAGGTAATGTCTCCATTCTAGCTTTACCTTCATCATCACATGCTTTTGTACCTGCATTATCATTAGACTGATTTCCTGTAACAACTGGCTTATAATTCATTGACTTTGTTAGTGCATCAATATCAAAAAGCCAATCTGGTCTACTTCCTGCAATATTAGGTGTATTCTCACTAAACTGGACATGCAGGTTCTCTTCAACTATCCTTGTTCTAATGTTGAATACTCTAAATGCTTTACTATTGATTGAGTACCCAACAAAGAATCCTTCATCAGCCTTACCATCAAACTTGCCTAAGTGATCTATGGTATTGAGAATTGTAACAGGACACCCAAATGGTCTCATAAATCCAAAAGCTGATTTTCTACCAAGAAAAAGTTCATAAGGGGTCTTGTTATAAGGCTTAATTACTAATACCCTATTTTGCACATAGCAAGTAATATTAACTGCTTCAGCCCAAAAAGTAGTAGGTAGCTTAGACTCAGCTAGCATTGTCCTAGCAGCTTCAATTAGTGTTCTATTTTTCCTCTCAGCTACTCCATTTTGTTGAGGAGTTTTAGCTACATTAAATTCTCTCTTAATACCTTTTCTCTCACAAAACTGATTCATCTCCTTATTCTTGAACTCAGTTCTATTGTCACACCTAATTACCTTAACCCTTTGATCTATTAGATTTTCTACTCCAATTATAAAGGACTTAAGAATGCCACAAGTCTCATCCTTAGTAGCTAGAAAGAAAACCCAACTAAACCTATTGTAATCATCTGTGACAACTAGGCAATACATCTTTTTCATTAAGATTTTTACAAATGTTGGACCAAACAAATTCATGTGCACATATGTAAAGGTTGGCTGATTAAACTTACTGTTTTGGACTTACAAGAAGCTCTATGTTGCTTTCCTTTTTGACAAGCAATATAGGTTTGATCATTTTCAAAACGTTTTAAAGGTAAACCTCTTACAAGATTTCCATTAACCAGTTTATTCATAGTTTTGAAATTTAAGTGTCTAAGCCTTTTATGCCAAAGTTTAGATTCATTAGATGTGGCTTTTGCAAAGAGACAAGTTAGATCTCCTTTAGGAATAATATTCTTTAAATCAACACTATACATATTGTTCTTTCTAGGAACTTTAAGTAAAACATGACTTTCATCAGTTAACTTAAAGTTTGGAGATAAAACAATACACTCAGTGTCATTAAAGAGAACACTATTCTTTTTGTCACACATTTATGAGACACTAAAGAGGTTAAACTATAATTCTCTTACAAAATACACATTCTCAAAATCTAATTTACTAGTTTTTATTGTACCTCTGCTTGTCATTTTCCCTCCTTTGGGATTACCTCCAAAGGCAACATATCCTTCGTCAATTTCTTCAAAGTCAGTAAGATAGGATATGTTCCCTGTCATGTGCCTTGAGCATCCACTGTTAATCACTCTTTGGTCCTGTAAATCCATTTGTGGATTGCCTTGCACATATAGTAAGAAAATCTGTCTCTTTTGGGGACCCAAGCCATCACTGACTTGGATCTGCCTTGTGCATTAATATAATCAAACCTTTTCAGAATGGTTGATGCACTCTTATGTTTAGAAACATTGTCTATTAATTTTGTCTTTGGTTTCCAAACCCAACAAGCTGAGGCCTTAATAGCATTAACCTGGTTTTCTTTAACAGCATTAAGTACTGCTTTTGGCCTAGCAGTATTAACCTTTTGATTGAAATT
This sequence comes from Tanacetum coccineum, assembly GCA_026074375.1. Taxonomy (NCBI): domain Eukaryota; kingdom Viridiplantae; phylum Streptophyta; class Magnoliopsida; order Asterales; family Asteraceae; genus Tanacetum; species Tanacetum coccineum. Next base: position 20,452 of record BQNB010074128.1, read on the forward strand.
ACTATTTTTAGTTGTTGTTTTGTTGTTAATGGGCCTTCTAACAGTTGAATGTGCTTTATTAAAAACATTTGTCATTGGTCTTGCACTATTCACTGTTGTTCTGGGTTGAGCAGTATTAACTGGTCTAGCAGTAGTAAGTGATACTAGGCCAGACCTCATTAATACTGCTTTTGGAACCATGTTCCTTTTAGGACTGGGGTGAGTCATTCTAGAAAAATTCTGGTGATTCACCCTTTGAGTATAGTTCCACACTGGTTTTACCATCTTTTTATTATTAAACTGTCTCTGATGGTTATCACAATCATACTGCAGGTGATCAAAACTTCCACACACATAGCAAGCTTTGTTAATCATCTCAAAATTACTTCCTAATCTTTGAGACATCATGTTATTCCAGTTTCTTTGGTTTCCTCTAGGACTATGTGTGTTCAGCCTATTTTGATTACCTTGTTTAACAGTTGTTTTCCTAGGAGATTTTACTTGCTCTTTAGATTTAACAAACTCTATTTTAGCAAAACTAGACTTAACTGTTTTCTTCTCTTTCTTAGCCTGAGGCACATCATCTTCCTAACTATCAGACACCCAATCCTTAATAATTAGAGCACCATTATTCTTCTTAACTGCCTTAGGCTTGTCTACACTAGCCTTAGCTTTACTAGTCTTAACTACAGGCTTCTTAACTATAGGCTCACTAACTATAGGCTCATTCACAAACTCTTCTAGACCAGAGAATGAAAAATCATATTTTAGAGGCATAAAGTTTCCTGTATATGGAGGTGGAACAGCATTATACCCTAAACTTGTTTTGTACTTATCAACTATCTAACAATCTAGTAGTTTGTTTAAGTTTTTAGATTAATTTTCAAAATTTTCTACTGTTAGCTGAATTTCATCTTTTTGTTTTTGAGCTAATTCTAACTTCTTCCTAAGCTCTGTAATGACTACTTCTTTTAAATAAATCTTACATATTAAGACCTTAATATCTTCATAAACAGATTCATTTTTCTTATAAACTAGAAGTCTTGCTTCTACAAACCTATTTTATAAGCAATAGTATTTAACTTAGATGTCCTTAAGTCTTTTAACAGTTGTTCATTTTGTTCTTTAAGAATTTTAACATTTTCCAAACAAGATGATGAACAGTTTGAATCAGTAGATACCTCAAAGTTAGAACTTATAGAAGAGTAAGTCATAAGTGCAAAGTTAGTTAGACCTTCTTCTGCTTGATCACTCCAATCATAATCACCAAGACCATCACATGAGATCAAAGCATTGAAAGTAGTTGTCTCCACTGGAACACTTCTTCTTGTGCTTTCCCTGTTCCTATTTTCTTGGTTCCTTAGAGCCCTGCACTCTCTTGTTGTGTCCCTTTTTGTGGCAGTTATAACACTCCACCTTAGATTTATCAAACCTAATGGTCTCAGTACCATTCACAGTAAGCATTCTTCCAATCTTCTTCAAGAATCTCCTTGTCCTCATTGTTAGCATAGCCATCTGCCACCTAAAGTCCATCTCTTTTAAATCATCAGGATTAATTTGTTGCAAGTCCTCATTGTTAAATTGTGCACTGTTTGGTTGACTTGCAAAGAAAGCACAGATGACAGCATCACTTAAGTTATCAATTGTTGTTGAGTTAAAAGAAGTAGCTTGAGAGCTACCAGTTGTAGCAATATAAGTAGTATTAACTGCTCCGTTTGTACTGCTGGTGCTGTTTGAGGACACAAAGGCTATGTTTTGTATGTTTGTGCTTGAGCTTGATGTTCCTTTGACTTCTGGTTTATATACTTTAAGATTATTGTAGAGATCATCCATGTTTATTGTCTCTAATTCAGGCTTAATCCACCACACAACAACATGTGTGTTACATTCTGGCGACAAACTTCTTAACAACTTCTGGTTCATGTCTTCTTGTGAAAGTGTTTCACCCAAAATCTCCAGCTGACTCACAAGCTTCTGAAGCCTATCAAAAGTTTGATCAAGGGTTTCTGAACTAGGATCAGTGAAGTTTTCATACTACTGTTTCAAGAGATTTCTTTGAGTTTTCTTTGTAGCAGCATTCCTACCGAACCTCTTTTTAATAGCTTACAGCAACAACTTAGCATCCTTGATAGAGTTGAACTTTAAATGATGTTCATTAGGTATTCCCATCATCAAGGTGCTTATGGCCTTCACTTCTAACCTCTTCTAAGCCTTCTCTTCAGCAGTTGTAGGAGGTATTATTTTCTCAACACCTTCCACAACTGTTGATTTAGGTGTAGAGTTTCCATTCTCTATGACTTCCCATAGAGCATAGTCAATCATCTGAATGTACTGTTCTATTCTCATCCTCTCGATCTCAAACTCACCAGGTTTGAGCATGGGTACTTTAGATGCAGCCACCATATGTACTGAGTCTTGATCTATGTCTTCTTAGCAAAGTTTCTCAAAGCAACAAGCTCTGATACCACTTGTTGATCCCACCTCAATGGATCTTGAATTCCTTAGCTTGTGTAAGGTTTAGTTATGCAAGATAAATCCTACACAACTATAGTAGAAACTTTGATTGATAATACTAAAGATTATGCGGAATCTAATCTTTAATATAAGAAGAATTCTTCAATGAAACAATAATTCTAATGAACACTCAGAATAACAAATAAAAGCTTCAATATATTAATACGAATACTCTAACTAGTATTAGGGTTACAAAACCTTGAAGCTATGAGAATTCTATGAATTACACAATTTGATACTTTGATACTTTGATATTGATGCATAGATTTCTATACCCTAGGACCTCCTTTTATACACCAAGGAGTCCCAATAGGATTACAATATTTTCCTAAGTTATCATGATCTTCTAAACAAATAACTTATACGTATCTTTTAAAAAAATATCTCATACATATCACATAAGAAATCTTTATCTTTTCTCTTAACGGTCTTTATCTATTCAGCAGTTGTAATCTTTCAGCAGTTGTAACTTTTATACCAGCAGTATTAACTTTCAACACTAACAGTGGTAACTTTTATACCAGCAACACTAACTTAACAGCAATAACTTAAAGAAGGCTTTTAATCCTAAAATATACTCCTTGCGATTCTGAATCAGTCCCGAATCATCTGGGAGGTAGGTTATCCAGGTTGCAGTGATTAACCCTAACTATTCCCAAAACATATCTAATAGCCTATTAAGATTATAAACCCCCTCTAAAAGAGTTCATGTGCTTTTTAAGTATCGAGTGATTTGTGATGTGATCGGTTAATTCCTACTCCAGGTAAAGAGTTAGTAATCCTCCCTAGTACCAATTGGATCTCATCATGACAAGGTAATCTATTAATGGGGCAAGCTAGGTCTAAACCATCCATACTACCAAAACCCAAGGTCACCCAATAGTCAAGGAATATCTAATGAAACCATAATTTAACAGAAAACAATCATAACAAAAGTAAATTCATAACTAGGCTAGCACTTTAAGTGCTTAGCCGCTCATGGTAATGGAAACACAATAAGAGATAGAAGAAATCATATATTGAAAACTCATAATTCTTACAGGATTTGTAATTTGAATGATTAAATACAAAAAGTAAGTAAAGTGTGATCTCCCTTGGACTCCAGGTGGAATTCTTCCAAGGTTGGAATCCTTGGTCGCCTCTCCAATTGGCCCTAATGGAAGGAGAGTGATATGTCGGAATAGCTTGAATGATCGGCTCTATTTTTATTATCGTACATGTTACGGCGTAACCAATTAAGGTGTTATGCCGTAACAAACTTACATGACTTTCCATATTTAAGTAGTTTGTTTCGCGTTAACGCAGATATAGGTCGGTACATTTTCCCCTCCATTTTAACCTTCATATTAACTTCCATATGTTCGTGATCTTCATTCTCCTATTTTTTGTGGATCTTATTTGGTCTACGACCTTCGTAAACTTGTTTTAAGTGTACGCTTAACGATAACTTTGACAAGATTTCCTTCTAAATATAGGGTTACGGCGTAACCAGATATAGTGTTACGCTGTAAAGTCTTCCTTGATCTTCGTACTTGCTTAATTTGTGTTACGGCGTAACCATTTAAATAGATCTAGTATATATTGTTTATTTCTTCTTATTCAAAGCTTCACAACAAGCTCTGATACCACTTATTGATCCCAATGAATAGATCTGTAACTCCTTAGCTTGATGTAAGGTTTAGTATCCTTAGATAAATCCAAAGACACCAAGATTGAAACTTTGAGTGTATGATATAAACTATGCGGAATCTAGTTTATACCACTAAGAAGAATAATAGTAATGTATGTATGACAAACAGAATTACAACCAAAACAATAAGCTCTAATATATTAATACGAACACTCTTTGATAGTGTTAGGGTTTACAACCTTGAAGCTATGACAATGACTCATTTTTTGATACATTGAATTCTATATCCTATGACCTCCTTTTATACACCAAGGAGTCCTACAAGGCTTACAATACTTTCCTAAGTTATCATGATCTTTTAAACAAATAACTTATACATATCTTTTACAAAAATAACTAAATACTTATCTTTGTAAGTATTCTTGTTCTTCAAACAATCCTTATCTCTTTACTTGTCTTTATCCTTCTAACAGTAGTAACTCTTCTAGCAGTTGTAATCCAGCAACATTAACTTTTATACCAGCAGTACTAATAAACATAAGCCGTAGTAACTTTAGTACTAGCAGTACTAATATATACTAACAGTAGTAACTGTGTACTAGCAGTCTTAACTTTACTACTAGCAGCACTAACTACTTATCATATATTTCAATAAGATCACTAACAATACTAACATTGTACTGACAGTATTAACTTTCCACTAACAGTCTTAACTACTTAGAGTATTTGCTTAACATCAGTAACATTCACCTGAGCAATAGTAACTTCAAGAAGCCTTTTAATCCCAACAATCCTCCCCTAAACTTGATGTTCATCTTCTGAATCTTCAAGTTTCATTCAAATTCTTTACCATCACTAGAAGGATGCTTTCAAACACTTCGTTGACCATTTTGTTGCTTTACCATGAGCTTGAGTAGTTGATAGCACATCTTATTCCAATGATCAGCTTGAAGTTTCTTGTTGAGCATATTTGTGATTGTTACTGGTGTGAGGGGATATCTCTTCTCAACTAACATAAAGACATGTAGATTTCTAAACCTTAAAAAGTGCACTCCACAATTATTAAACAACTTCCAAACAATTACTTTGTATCCTTGTAGATTTCTCCATACATCACTCTTAATGTCTAGTTCAAACATAACTTTCAAATCTCCCCATAACACTCTTTCATAGTCATCCTCTGGTCTTGTATTCTCATATTTAGCTTTAACCAACTTCCAGAAGGTCTCTAAGTCTTCTCTATCAATACCCTAAAGCATCTTTATCATTGATGAATACCTTTTTGAGCTTCCATCGGCCCTTATTGTAACACCCCCAAATTTACAACGCAGCGAAATACAACATTGGGGTGCTACTTCATAATATAAGCTCACGAGTCACGGTAAACGACATTAAATTTTTATTAAAAAGATCAGAGTTACAAGGTCTTAATAAACTTTATGAAAACTCATTTCTAAATAAGCCACAACATGACAAGCTTCTTTAAAAGAAAACATTTTATCTTGTGTACAAAGTTCACCAAGTCCACGTCCTTCGATATCCACGCTCCGTCCCATCCAAGCTGACAAGCATATACCTGAGATAAACATGCTAAAATGTCAACGAAAACGTAGAGTGAATCCGTAGAGTTTATAAACAATCATTTTGAACACAAGCATAGCAAAACATTTAGTTCATAGAACAATCACAACGATGCTAGAGCCACGAACCGAACCTTAACCATGTGCCCAACCTGGAGTGATAGTGCTACACACTTCCAATACTAAATACAATATGTCCTCGTATTCCCTCGCAAGGAACACACGCCAGACAGGTCGTTAGGCCAAAATAGATCTATTATTTTTGCATCAGCGTTCACCGGTTAGCGGTGATTGACGGTTCGTGAAGGAAGGGCCATAACAATACACTCATAGCAACGTTCACATAATGAAATCACCTGTGTTCGATTTTCTAAAACAAGCATGTATCTCCCTCGCGGGTTTTTAAAACATAAAAAGATTTAAATGCGAGGCTATGAACTCACCTTGCTCATAGGCAATAATCGAATAATCTAATAACCACGTGGCGTCAATGAATATCTTGTCGCGATCGCGAAGTTGCAATTAATCCTCACGGTAATGCTCCATTCGTTTAGGGAGGTATACATGGACACGACTCATTAATAAAAGACTCAATTTCAAATTATAACATTTCGGTCGTTGGCCAATTAAAATAAACAAAACGATAGAACAAGTAAGTAATATATATTCCATATATACATTACATATGAAAACAGACGCGTATAATTCATGTCAGGAATTATATAACCAAAGGCAAACACTCAAAAGCGCATTATTTATGGTATGTAATTCTTTACAAGCATTATACATAAGAATTATGTGATATTAATTTAAAATAATATTATCCGACACGAGTTCGGAGATTATCATTTGATTCATGAAAGATTTATTTAATAACGTAAACGTACGTTTTAAAGTCACAATTTAGACAAATAACGTCTTTTAAACTTTTACAAAAGTTTTAATTAGTCTTTTAGTCGTGATTTATAAAATAATATATTATAAGTTAATGTTTCATTTCCTTGACGGTTTTAGTTAAAAATAGTTATATCGTTTGTAAAAGTATAGTTTTCGATTATTCACCGGGTTATTGTATATTTATAATTTGATAAAGATATAAAGACTATAACTTTGTCCTTTTTATCGGATTTTTAAGATAATAGAAATTTAAAAGGAAAAATTACTAAGTATATAGATTTTTAGAAATTTCGGCATGACCTTGCCGTTTATACAAAGTTCCCATGTATATCAAATACATTATTTTCCTACTTTTATCAATCAATATCGCAATTTCATATTTAATTAATTATTCATATTTACTTAAACATCAAATATAAGTAAAACCAAACACACCCTTATTTAGGGGCTACTATCCCAAACGCACCCTTATAGGGTTGCTGTTAAACCAAACGCACCCTTAGGCCATAAAATGCAGAAACAAACACCCCTTTTGGGTGATAAACACAGAAACAAACACCCTTATGGGTTGTTATATACGCAGAACCAAACGCCCCTTTTTGGGTCGTAAAACTCAGCAAACAAACACCCCTTATTTGGCGTGTTTTTTGATCAAGTAAAAAAGAAGCGGGACGAGATCAACCGAGATCTAAAAGATACAAAATATCCACAAGCCCGCCACCTTGAAGGTGCGGCTGTGGTGGCGTCTAACCAAACCGAACACCACTTAGTGGTGCATCCGGTTGTAAACTAATACCCACGAAAGTTCATCGAGCAAAACGAATCACCCAAGAAAACAAATAACAAGTAACAAATAAACCAAAACCATTCTTAAATTTCTTTTATATATTTTAAAAAATCTGTAACATCCAACTCAGAGTTAATAAAAAATGGTAAAGTGGTGGGGTAAGCGGCCTTGTGCCGCGGACGGGTGGTCTTCACCTGCGAATGTTAGTGACTGGGGGTTGATGATGTTGGTTGTGATGGTGTTTCGATGGAGTGAAGGTGAGAATGTGGTAGGTTGAGCGGGTGTTGTGGTGTGGAACATGTGATGGTGCTGGTGGTTGATGATTCGCAGCGCTGGGAGGTGATGCGATTGGTGGTGTGGGGTGTTGGTGGATGATGCTTGTGGTGATGATGACAACATGAAGATGAAGGTCGACGGTTATGTTGCATGTCGGTGTGGAAGGCAGCAGGTGACCAGAAAATGGCGCTGGCGACCAAATGAGGGAGGGCGAGGTAATGGTGATGTTGAAGATAGAGGTGATGGCGGGGTTGGTGTGGCGTGGACCGGCTGTGGCGGCCGGAAGTCCCGCCGGAGATGGGAGACTAGGCCGGAAAATGAACGGAAAAATAAGGGGGCGGCACCGAAAAAGTTTTATGTGTGTGTGAGTTATTAAAAAAAAATGAGTAACCCTAATGAAAAAAAAAATTATATACCTAAAAGTTTTAAAAATAATGGCAAGTCTCAATTAGTCTAGGGTAGGTTTTAGAAATATTTCCTCAGGGACTGAAATTGTAATATTTTTAGAAATTTTTGTACAATATTGGTTCGGGACTCGTTTGAGCTAGTTAACGATTGAATCAAGTCACGATAATTACGCCATTGCGTTCAAAATAGTTTTTCCACTAAAAGTGAGTATTTACTCCACTATTATTTTATAATTATTTTATAAAAGTTTATTTAAAATTGTTTATTATTTAATGAGTAATACTTTTAAACTTTGTCTGAAAAATAAATTTTAATTTAAATGTTCGCGTTTTCAACAAACATTTTTGAATAAAATGTAAAATAATTTATTAAATATTTTTATAAAATAAATTACGATAAATAAATAAAATTTTATTAGATTCGTGTCGGTACGCGTTGTTCTCGCTTTCAAGCCAGATAAATTTGAAAAATTAATAAATTTATAAATGAGAATTATGTAATAATAATTATGATTTATTAAAAAAATAAGTTTCGAAAAATTATCGGTTACGCGGTAATTGTTTTTACTTGAAAATAAAAAGTCAAAAGTCGAGTCAACCCGAAAAGTCAAAGGGTAAAATAGTCATTTAGAGTTCTGAAAATTGACGGTTGTCACATTCTCCTCTCCTTTAGAAAGCGACGTCCCGGCGCTTTAATCGCTTTATTCGTCCCAATTTTTCTTGCAATGAGTGAAAGATGTCATTTTCGAATGGATTCGCATGCTCTCACATTATGGTCACACGACATCAGGCGCATTTGGAAAATTTTCAAAGCGACAATTAATTCAAAAATCATCGGTGATCACACTGGTCAAATCAAAACACATATCGTCCAACGGGTCTCGTTAAAAGAGATCGCGTCATTATAAAAATCATCTGGAGTGTAAACAACTCCATCGAAGGCGTTACAATATTATTTAAAACAAGACGCTTATCATTAAGCGTATACAATCACATAGTTGCATGCTCGCTAACCGTCAAGCCATGCAAATTGAAAGAAAGCGCATTAAAGCGGTAATCACTCGGAGTATACATAAATCTATTGAAAGCACTACGGCATTAATCGAAAAGGGTCCTTATCATTAAGCACATATAATCACATAACGACATGCTTGCTAAATAGCCAAACCATGCCAATCCATCAGATCAATCACGTTAACTCGTGCTTGCTAAATAGCCAAGCCATGATTAACAACAAATAATTCCGGCTAAGACCAGCCCAAGAAATCACGGGCCTGATAGCCATGGATGCATATCCAAAAAGATTTTTTTATCATTGTAGGATGTTCACACGCGGATCCATACCCAAAAAGAGATTTTTAACATCACAGGGTGCTCACGGGCTTTATAGCCATGGATACATACCATATCTAATGGTTAAGTTTGCTTATATTATCAAACTTAAAGCATTCTTCACGGTGCCCCAGGCGCGATCTTCACCGGCCCGGCTGCCAATCCATGGAATTATCGAGCTCGCACACCAATCGCGACCGCTCCTACCAGACTCCGTCTCGTGTCTTTCAACGAGCGTCGAGGACCCTTATCCCGTGTCTTTCAACAGGGGGCTAAAAATTAGGGTACGCGTTACCCACCGATCGGACGTCATTTCACAATGCCGCCTTGAGCTCGTACAACGTACGACCACTCGACTAAGTCACATATCACATAAACACATAACAAGAAGAAATTTTGCAAATAAATTTTCAACTATGGCTATCCATTGTTGACCATCGACGATCAAAGGGGATCGAGTCAAGCACAAGGATTCCTCAACTGAATAAACGGAGACGGCAAACGGGATTGTCTTTTATCTACCGTCACGAAGTCGCCAAACTCCAACTGTCCATCGCGTACCGTTTTATTCCCTACGGAAAATGATGACGGATGACATCACTATGATCCAGTAGGATCCGACCATTGTGCTTAGCTCTCGCACTGAAGGCTCTCCTTTTGAGCCATCCTTGTGTGACTCTACGTTGATATCCGAGTTCACAAGGCAGAACAGGAACAAATCAAACACCTCGAATTCACAACTCGAGCTTGTGTAGAATTCATTCGTAACATTAGACGACCGAATACATATGGTATGTGCTTAATTACACATACCTTTTGCCTTTAAAAACGAGCTAAAATAACCAAAAACGGACTTAAAATGCCAAATATATGCTTGTTTTGCTAATTGTGTTGTGCAGGAACGGATAACTAAGAAAAGGACGAAAAACAAAGCCAAAACGACAAAACCGGACTCGGAATGGAAAAGACTGTGAAAGACAAGCCAAATCGAAGCCGAAAAGTCAATCAAGTCAAAAAGTCAACAGAAAAGTCAACTGGTCAAAGTCAAAGTCAACCCAAGTCAACCCCGAAGCCAAAAGTCAAGAAATATAAGTTTAGGGACTAGACTTGTAAATCCCTAAACTTGTATTTATAAAAGAAATTAAGAGAAAATAAAGAGGAGGGCCAAATTGCCAAATTGGCAAAGTTATACCACAAGGACCTTTTCTGTCAAGTCCTAAACCTATTAACCACCAAGGACGTGTACTGCAATTGTGTATATAACCCTTGGGGACTGAAATTGCCAAGTCCCCAAAAGGTTATAAACACAAGGACCATGTATGCAATGAAACATAACACCATGAGGGGCCATTTGTGCCAATTCCCTAAACCTACACTCTGTCTCTCTCAACCCACTTTTCCCGCCCTTTTCGACGACCAAGATGATCCAAGGCAAAATTGAAGAGCCAAGATTGAAGCTGTGAACCACTCACACAACAAACACAACTCCTTTATGTGTCTTCAAAGAAACACAAGTGAAAAAAAAAGGAGAGCCTAGTCGAATTTTTTCTATATATAGCTTTGTAAAGCCATTGTGGCTAACAGTTAGTTTTTTAAGTTGAAGTTTGTATTTTTATTATTTTTAAGCAATTTTCTTTTAAGCTTGTACCTTTACATTCGATTAATAAAGGCCTATTTTCAGCTTCTTTGTTCTTTAATTTCAAAAAATAAGCTGTTTTTACTGTCATAAGCTCTCATAAGCTCTTTTGAGCTTATGCTGTTTTTAAGCTCAATATAAGTCAAACCTTGGTAAAAAAGTATCTCTTCCATCTCTTTGTTCATTGATAAGCAAAACATGATAACTTGAGGCTGTTTGATTCATTATTGAAGCTATTTGGAGCAATAAGCTACAAAAAGCTTATTGAGCTTTTAAGCTGGTTTAAAGGCTAGGGAGCCATAGGTTCAGGTTTTAAGTCACTCACTCAACAAGAGTGGCTTGGTTCTGAGACAACAAAAAAAAAACCAAGGTTTCATTTCTTAAATTTCATTCTAGCTTAAT
>BQNB010074129.1:0-31890 GCA_026074375.1 Tanacetum coccineum
TGTATATATTTGGATGGGTTAATTGTGGGTTGGTTAGTATTTTAGGCCTTAAAATACATTGGTGATGTGGTAGATTGGTTCCAGCTAAGATTAGCACTCGAAATCTAGCTTAGTGTTGGAAAATAATGTAAGAAACGCGGTTTATGTTTTTAGGCCATAAAACACAAGGTTTGTTATGTTGGGCCATAAAACATAACGGGTTTGGTTGTACCCGAAGAAGGACTCGACATCTAGCTTAGTGTCGGAATATAATGTAAGCATTGTTATAAGGTTTTCTCCGCCGAAAGGGAGCTTGTTGATTAGTGAAGTAACTCTCGAGTTGGATACTCAAGGAGTGGAGTAGGGCGAAGAGGAGCATCATGTCGGTTTGCATTTTCTTTTACCTTTCTCTTTACTTATGTCTTTACATTTATCGGTTTACTTTTACACTTGCATTGTGCTTATGTTTGTGTGAATTGTTGTGTATGTTGTGTTAGTCATTGTTGTGTAGCTCTTTGTAGTAAACATTGTGAGTGTGGATATATTGGTAGAATATGCGCAAGTAATTATAAATCCATTATCGACACTTCTCACATTGCTTCAAACTTGATTTGTGATTTGATACAAATGATCTAGTCTGAAAACCTCTTATGGAGGTGGTCCCTTTAATTAGGGCGGCCCCCTGATGTACTAGGTGGCTCCCATATATTTATGCGACCACCGGCAGAGAGTGATATAATCTTTGATCTTAATTTTTTTAAGGAAACATATTCACCCCCCCCTCTACGGTTTCCACATCCTGTTAAATAATTAATTATTTAACTCTCATTTTATCTTTATCACTAAAAATATTACATTTAATTTCTTTACTATAATTGTTTTACGTATTAACACGTGCGTCCTCATAGGCTCGAATAAAATTCCCGAACATATATTATTTAACGTGTACATCATCCTACAGCTCCTATTGGATATGTATCAAATAATATAATAAAATTGGTAAGCGTCTAGCAACACGCCAAAGCTCCCAGAAATACCTGAGTCTGGTTTTACAAATTCATAGATAAATGATTTATGCATTTACAATCCCTTTATTTCTGATACCGTGTTATAAATGGATATGGATCTAAGTCATTCCATTAATTAATGATTATGTTTCTCTTATATGTAATTAATCAAGATTACCAAAAATCATTGAGACATATTTACATAAGTTTGTTGGGTGCGGCCACACATACATCTGATTAACCCTACGAGGGGTCTAGTGGAATCATTCTTCAACTATTGAATGAACTAATTCTTTATTGACTACAAGTGTCAAGTTACGTGTTTCACAATCACTTCTGAAAATAGTCCTTATTAGCTACCTTATTCATGATAACTTAAACTACATCAAGAAAGATTATCCACACATGCAAGATCTACTTGCATCTCAAGTCTAAGGATTTAGTAAACAAAATCACTTACAAGATTCATTTTATGACGCCGGTCCATAAAGTAATAATCTTGTTAGTTGGGGAAGTACGGTATTGATCTTATGATTATCATGCGAGTTTGGCGGACACATCTTTTAATATCCAAAAATATCACCAATTACTCAGACTTATCTTAATTTAACAATATTCCCATATTGTTGATCGACCATGGACTAATTTAGAATAATGAAATTATTCATGGATTAAACATGCAAATATAGGACACAATTTATATTAAATTTAACCAACCTACCAACTATCATTATCATTAATAAAATTGTCTTAACATCCCTTATCCAAATACTAAACACAGATCTACATGAAACTACTAGCTAAACGAAGTCCCATGCTCCTTGATTAACTTGAATTGATCGGAAAGCATATTAAAGGTTTTAAGGCCTAAATTCGTCCCTAACAGCTGCTAATACGAACTATGTACGATCCCTTTCTTTTACTCGAAAGTTACACACTTAAAACCCTAAAAACGGATTTGTATATATAGGAAAATCGCTGTGACAGCGTCGCATTTAATCGTGACGCTGTCATGAGTAGAATCTTCTAGATCTGCATGCGAGTCAGTGCGAGCTGACACCGTTATGAAATGTTGTGACGTCGTCACTAAGTGGGTTGTGACGAAATCATGTAGGATTTGTGATGCCGTCTCCAGGCTCTATGAGCACAAATCTTCAATACTCTTGGTGTTGGTTCGTAGTCTTGTCCGTTTCTTCTCCAAATGAGTCCAAGTCACGGTTATTTCTCCAATGCACTTCTAAATTGCTAATTACCCTAAAAAATGATAGACGATTAAGTAACCTATTTTTGGCATAAATGATGAATTTAGGGGTTAACATGACCTGTAAAGTGTATAAATACACCTTTCATATAAGATAGGTGTTGGTGCTTCCGTGTATGCATAAATTTGATTTATTGTGAAACGTAAACGTTTTATGTAACCAATAAAAATAAAATATGAAAATTTAATAATTATCCTCGTAATAATTATATAACACTTGCTTGACGTAAACTTTTATTTGTTTGATGTTCGCTTCGTTGGAAGTGATATTTTAGTTTACGCGATTTAACTAAACGTTGAAAATTAAAAGTAATCGCACAAAAGTTTAAAATAAATAGTTGAATATTTATTGACGTGAAAATGCGAATTGTTACACACCCCCATACCATTTCCATTGGCACCCCGAACACCCCCCCCCCCCCCCCCCCCCCCCCCCCCCCCCCCCCCCCCCCCCCCCCCCCCCCCCCCCCCCCCCCCCCCCCCCCCCCCCCCCCCCCCCCCCCCCCCCCCCCCCCCCCCCCCCCCCCCCCCCCCCCCCCCGAATCACAAGTACTGATTTTCTAAACACGAACAACCCGGACAGACCACACCACACGGGCATATCCCTCAGTTTCACCACATGTGCACTCAAACGGCGCACACCAGCCATTCTATAAGAACCAGCAACAGGCTTAGGGTCATAAATCGCCGACTTAGGATGCCTCCAGGTCATATAATCAGGAATGGCCCTCCGATCGATCAAAAAGAAGCCACTCTTTCAATGCTTCATACAAGAACGATTATCGTCAATGCAAACCGGGGACGGATCACTACGCTTAGCAAAGGAAAACCAATCCCCTTGTTTATAAAGAGTCTGAAAGACTCGAAACGACGTCATCGTCGGCTCTATCTGCAAAGACCGATAGAGCACTTTGAAGTAATAACCTTCTTCAAACCCAAAGGACCCAGCTGAGTGAAATGAACCTTTTAATGCTTGATAAAGGGCAAGAAGGAAAGAGAAGAAAGGAATACGAACACCAAAAAAATCAAAAATACGGTGATACACACCAATAGCATCTTGAAGGAAGCCGAGGGTGAAGGTCTTATACTTAATGATCAACTCGTTTAAATCATCCTGGGTGAGTCGGGAGTGGTACAAATCCATATCTCTTTTAGTCATAATTTAAAAATAAAAAGAGAAGAAAAAAGGTACCTAAGCAAGCGAGGAAGGAATCCGGAGCAAAGTAAAACAGCGAAGAAAAAGGGAATGATTGCTCAGATACAGTATGGGTAGTTTTTTTACTCAGTAATGAAATGAAGCAAAAAAGTAAAACCAAAGGCAGTATTTATAGAAGAAAGAGTGAAAAGACATGACGGTTGGCTGGCAATTATAATGCACCACACGACAGAAAGAAAGCATACGGCTATAAAACGGCCACGTACGCAAAAGCATGACACCGATAGCTAAGAATTTAAGTCTTGCACTGACAAGGTAGCTTGACAGTACTAGATTGGGGGGACATGATGATGTATAGTCTCCCTCGGAACTTCTGGAGAAGAATGGTAGCTTGAATACCTCTGCCAAACTAACACGAGCCAAACCGGATAAGTACTCCGGAGAAGCTAGCAAGTCAGAGGACATGTTAGGTCCGGAGTAACCGGGAGAACTCCGGAGAAGCTGGTGTGTCGAAGGACATGTCAGGTCCTGAGTCATTGGCTCCATCCTAGCACAACGGTATCAAAGGATAACTCGACAAAGGTACAGTCCTTGCCGAGGACCACTGTCCTTGGAATGACACGTAGCCGACAATAGTACCAAGGAAAAGCCCCACTTTTATGTCTTGTAGTGAACTCTAAACAGTATAAAGAGGGGAGCTCATTTCCCCAAGCCGGGAGATAACATCTATTCCGGACCACACCTTACATATTCTCCGCAATTATCTCATATCCATATACTTTTACGCCGGAGTTGGTCTCGGATTAACACCCCGGGACGAGCTAACGGTTTCTTTCTTATTTTCAACTAGGATACGAAGGAGTAAGCTTCGGAGTAGCCAAGCTGACCCAGATATTCACAAAGATTGAGGTCTTTTCACCAAGCTCGAGTAGCCCACGTAAAATTACCTCAACAATATGTTATATAATACTTGATCCAAAATATACGAATAAATTTGGTTTTACATGTATTTTCATTGGTACTCCACCTTGGATTTATGGTTCATTTTCTATATAGATGGAATTATTACAAGACTATGTACTTAACTTGTCACAGGTAATGCTTTTTTTTTTGAACGGCCAAAGATAGAATATATATATAAAAAGAGACTAGGCAGACGCTAGAAACTTTAAAGTACAATAGTTGTCAAGAAAAGAAAGAATAACATCAAAAAATGGTAAATCCCAAGACTTTAACTGCGATGGAATCAAAAGGGTGAAAAAAACATTTTGACACGAAGGCCGAAGGAATCGGTTTTCACTTCGGCAAAAGAAAAACCCCCATCCGGAGGCCGAGCCACCGGTTTTCACTTCAGGATGGATTTTGATGAAACCCCAAACAAGTCCCGAGAGAAGGGATGAAAGAAGAACATCCTCAAAAACGGACGAAGATGCCAAACGAAAAAACCTTGGCGTACAGGTACGCCAACCCAGTGAAACTTGAACGCCAGCTTTAGGAAAAAACCAAAAGCAGCTCTAACCATTGCCATTACGCGTGATCAAAAGGGGATACATAAGCCAGTCATTCCAAGATAACTTCATATGGTCCCTATTGTGAAGCCACGAAAATGAAGAGAAACGAACATTATCGAAAAGATCACTTTTCCTCAACGGTTGAGAGTTAAACGTGACGCTATATCGGTATCTCCAAAGCACCAAGAGAACCGAAGTAGTAATAACATAGAAACTGTGTTTTTTCTCTTTAGAGCATGCCAAAGAGATGATCCAATTCATTATAAGAATCCAAGAAGAAGCTTAAAAGAGGTATACACACCAATTCTAAAAACGAGCTTCCACATATCGGTTTGCAATGTTCGCATTGAAAAGAAAAAAATGATTAGCAGATTCAACATTGCGCATTGCTAGAAGGACAAGAGACTGGCAGGAATATTCCATACCACGCGAAGAGAGATTCAATCTTTGAGGGAGTCGGTCCAAGGAGAAACGCCTCCACATAAAACATTTTGACCTTCCTCGGATAGATTCTATCCCAGTAGTAGCATGAGCAAGAGTGGGAAGGATATTTTGGTCATTCATATAACGAGCATCCTTAACGTTAAATGGTACATTAGGTCCAAGACTCCAAGTATCAAGTTATCTTCATTGACATCATATTTAGTTGACAAATTTCATTTTACTTGTCACATTAAATAGGCAAGATTTCTAACACAGATTGGTCGAGACCTATTTCAAGACATTGCCCATTATTAATACGGTCAATGATAAGACAATCTTTGTCTTGATCAAGATGATAGAGCCGATTGTACCTTGTAAAAAGAGGAGTCTCGCCTACCCAAATATCTTTCCAAAATCGAATACGAGTGCCACAACCTGCTTTAAAACGAAAAGTGTTAGATAAGATAATACCTTTCGAGTGGAGAAAATTGGAGGTTCCAACAATGTTAGCCCAAATGCCCTTGAAGCTACAACCATTTGTATCGAAACCTCCTTCTTGACCATGATAAGCTTTGATGACCTGAACCCAAAGGGCGTTTGGGGAAGAAAGCAACCTCCAACGCCATTTTTGAAGAAGAGCAAGGTTGAAAGCTTTAAGACTGCCAATGTTTAACCCTCCTTTATCGAAAGAATTAAGAATAATTGGCCATTTGACCCAAGCCATTTTGTTTTTATCTTTATTACCACCCCAAAAAAAATTAGCCCGAATTCTTTCCAGGTCTTGAAGGACCGATTCGGGTGCTCTGAAAATCGATAGATAGTAGATACCAAGACTAAGACTTACCAAGAACAGACTCTGATAAGAGTCAGAACGAACCCACAATCGACAGAATGATTAGCTTTTCAAGAGGAAAGCCTCATATGAAAAACGATCAACAGGTCTTCAGCTAGCAATAGACTTCATATTGGAAACCAATTGGGAGGACCAAGGTCAATTGAAAGGGTTTCACCTGCATACATACCTGCTTTGTTGCACATACTTAAAACTTCATCTTTATTAACACCAATTCCATAACTATTAGAAAAAACTTGTGAATATAAATCTTGAGACCCGAGGCTAGATAGAATACATGGAGAACACGAATGGTATTATCAATGCTTTAGCATTACAATCAGTTAGTAATGATCACTTCTTTACATAGAAAAGATGGGAAACATTGATTAGTAGAATTCTTAATTTAACACCAGTAATCAAACACATTTCCCACTTGCTTCTGAAAAGCATTATGGAGACCTTCCATAACCAAGATGAAAAGGAAAAGGAGTGATAGAGGGATCTCCTTGCTTAGACCACGCTTAATGGAAAACTCAGTCGTAGGGCCTACCATTAATAAGAATGAAGCTCTCGCAAGTAATTTAGACAAGTTTAATATAAGAGCACCATTTTATTTCCAAATCCGAAATGTCGAGGAATGTGAATAAAGTAATTCCAGCTTGTGCGATCTAAAATGCCTTTTCAAGTCCACTTTAAAAATGTGGAGCTTTTTTTTCGTTTTTTATACACTCAATGATTTCGCTTTAGATAACGGGGACATCAAGAATTTGACGACCCAGCAATAAACGACCGATCCCAGATGTTCCTTGCTAACAATCTTGTCAATAACTTTAGATAAAAGGTTAGCTAAAATCTTGCAATGTTCTTATTAGTGATATACAATAGCTGAAATAGGGCGAAAGTCTAGTGATTAAGGATAGGCGTTGTTGACCTTTGGGATAAAGGGTGAAAAACGAAGAATTAGCACATTAGGATAACACAAGAAGCAAAGATTAAGTTTAACACAAATCATATAGATCTTCTGAATAGTGCCCCGATACTTCTTCACAAACACAAAAGAGTAACCATCCGGGCCCGGAGCTTTACTACTTCCACAAACCCAAACGGCTTCCTTAATTTCCTCAAGGGTAACCTGTCTTTCAAGAGTTTCTCGATCCATGCAATTAAGGGAATGAGAATGAGAAAGGTTAGAGAACATAAACCTGTGCATTCTTGTGCTTGGAATGTCCTTTTATAAAATTGAAGTAAGGCGATCCTTGATCAAACTAAGGGTTGTGATCCAATTTCCTTCAACATAATTCCAATTGTTCATCTGATTCCACATTTTTTGGTTGATGAGCCCATGGTGAATTTGGAATTTTCATCCCCTTCTTATTCCCATTTGACATATGAACTTTTTGAATTATATCCATTGACAAGCAAACTTATCGGATTCTTTTTCAATTGCTTGAAGAAGGATGAGGCGGAGATCATTGTCGGAAAAGGTTAGCGGATCCCTCATCAATCCTTTTCTCAATTGAATTAATTTCCTCAAGAGCCACGGTTTTTCTGTTTCTTTCCAACGTCTTGATGTTGTTGCTCCATTGTTTGATCTTATCCTTGAGGCGGCGAAACTTTTCATGACATTTGAGATTAGAATCAAGCAATTCCCCTTCTCTTTTATTGGTTATCAAAACATCTTCAGAAAGCCATGAGTTATACAATTTGAACGGAGTGGGACCAAAATCAGTTTTGTCAATATGAAGAAGGATAGGGTTATGATCAGACCATAACCTATCGAGAGCAGTAATCCGAACATCTGGGAGCCGAATAGTCACATCTTCTGAAATAAGGAAGCGATCAAGTTTACTAAGCTTAGTACATTGTTTTTTCATCCAAGAATAAGAGCGACCACTATTAGGAAGATCGACTAACCTGTGGAATCTAAATGAATGATGTTAAAATGAATCAGCTTCAATACTATTCAAAGTAGTACCAAACCTGTTCTTCTGCGTTTTCTGCAGCATTCATGTGTCCAAACATAATATAGGAGACTTTATGGTGATGATGAAGTCTCGTGTGTCTATTCCTAAGGCAACTTTAGTAACATAATCTTGTGGGCGTAATTATTTAACCCTTGAAATAGTCTCCCACTACAGTCTTTCCAATTCCTTTGATAATAATAAACGAGTCATCACACCAAATAGATTCTTGAGATCATATTGGGGTCCATATAGTAATACGACCACTGAGAGACCACGTGCCATAATACAAGGCATAAGTCAAAAGCTTAGTTACCCTCACATAGATTTAATTCGAAAATAGCTCAAGAGAGTCTTTTTTGATTCTGAATCCCCAAGAAAATGCACATTGTGTTTGGCAAAGGTCTTTATTCCACTGCGATTTTCTTCTTTTTCCACGTACAATAACTATTTATTGCAAAATATTCATTGTCAACCTGTGAATATGTTACTTGATCATTTTGTTTTAGAGTTTTTTTTCATCCTCTAATCATTATAGCCAGTGATGAGCCCACATCTATGATTTCGTTGGTTCACTTAAAAAGGGAAAATCCTTTGATATCCATTTTTTTCTATGTCTTGCAAAACGATGTAGAACAATTTGGCTTTAAAGATGATGAAGAGCTCTTTCCATGAACACAAATCAGGAGGTCTACTTAAAATCCGAAGAATTATTCCTTTGTTTCTGATTTAGTGTGAATTAAAATTGGTGTATTCTTTCATTTTTTTTTCTTTTTGGGAAGTCGATTTAGAATAACTATTTTCACATCTTTTTTGTCCCTTCGGTACCCTAGTTCATTGTCAAAAGTTGTTCATCCATATTGTGGTTTTGTTTTGGCTGTATTTCAAATCATTAATCGGCATTTGCTCGTCGTTTGATTAAGTACAGGATCACCTCCTTTAAAATGTGGTTGGAGGAAATGTCAATGTAATCATCTTTTATTTTTGTACTCCATGATCAATTTCTTGGACCGAAACCTCATTGGACTCATTTTGATGTCGACTTGAACAGGTTTCGAGATGAGTTGATGTGATTTGGTTTTAGATATGCAAAAGTTACCCGAATCAATGTGTGGTTTCTTCCTTCTCAAAGAACGAGAATTTCCCAAAGCTACTTGCAATCTTTTTGTAAGCCATTGAGCCCCAAGCACATAAAGGTAAACCACTCACCTCAATCCAAAGAATTCGTTCGTCAATTTTAAAATTAGGCATAGGAGCCCTTTTAATCGAATACAACCTTTTAGACTTTCATTCTCTTGGAATTTAGAGAAAGAAATTGACGAGGGAAATTGTATCTATTTCAGTATCGCAACATGATGAATATTAAAATCTAAGAAGCCTTCATTCCTACAAATGACATACATGTTTTCCATAGAATCAATGTCTTTCAATTTCACAAGTAGGATTGTATTCGTGTTTTCCACATTAATGGTTTCTCTTGTCGTGAGTGTGAATGGTGGTTTTTGATGGGTTTTGTTTAGTTGGGAGGTTGATATGGGAACATTTTTGAGTGTCGAGGAGTATGAGGGTTTTGGGTTGGTGTGTTTTGATTGTCTAGAGGTTTATTATTTGTGGCGATGTTGTTAAGAGATGGGAAGGCGTTATGGTTATTGGCGGTTGTGAAAGGTTGGTAGGTTATGGTTGGGAGTGAGTATATTTTGGTGCTTAGGGGTTTTGTGTGTTGGGATGTTGGTTTTAAAGCTAAGGTGATGTAAAGATGAAAATACTAATCCATATATTCGACATAGAATTCACATAGATTGCATCTTAAACCAAGGACTTTTAATACAAACCAAAAAGGCGTTTACCTCCTTTAGATAATTTATTAGCGGTGAATTTGTATTGTGATCATCATTAAGTTGACCTAGCTTTACTTGGATTTGAGGCTTTAGAGCTATGACTATGAAGTATGATGAACCCATGATGGTAATGAATGTACTCGATCATTTGGAGGTGGTGCAAAACGAAATCAAATTGTAGGTGAATGAAAATGGAAGCAAAATAAAGGGAGTTACTATACATTAAAGCTACCTAAATTTGTGATCATCAAGCTAGCATGCTTCTCATGCAAGTTCTTGTGAGTACGTTTGTATGTTAATGAAGTCAAATGCACGTCGAATAAATAAAAAGTTGTTACATCATTGAGATATGGCATACCTATATCATATTTTCTATATATACTTTTTGCTACATATATAATAAGAAATAATATGTATATATAATTACAATAAACTATAATAAAAACCAAATGAAGATAAGTTTGCATCAATCGGGTCTTCCTAACTTCACATGCATGTTGAATTTGTTTGTCCAATAAATTTTATCAGTTTGTGGACAGGAAAAAAACAATTTTTTACTGTTTTTTATTCTGTGGTTTTTGTTTTCTAAAATTTTTCTAACTTATTAAAATTTATATTTTTTCGTACTTTTAGTTTTTTAATTTTATAATAAAAACTAAATTATAAAAAATAATGAGAATGAAGGGCGTGCCAATATCTACATTGAGGGTATGGATAACCTTGTCCTAAAGACAGATATTCAAAGCTATATCAAATCTCTTGTTTTTCCTATATGCCCATTTTATATTACCTTGTGTTGGATCAATAACCTACAAATTCTCATTACTTGATCATATATAAGGTTATAAGATTATTAAATTAGATTCAGTCAATCAAATATACCACATTGATCGTTAGTTTTAGTAGCAAATCCATAGGATTCGGTGCATAAACTAATAAGTAATTTATTTGGTAATGAATGAGTAAAAGTCTACAATTTTTATTTTTGTTGCAAACCATCGCGATCTGGGGGTATTATTTGAAGTTGTATTTTTCCTATATTACATGGGCATAATAAATAGTATTTGAAAGGGTAATAACACAAATGGACAAGCATGAGAAGGATAAGGGTTATACTAGCCACTTGCCAAAGATAGCAATTGGATTCACTCTTTTTTTTTTCGACCCCAAAATCACCTGTCAAAACTAAAATGTTAAACTTCATGATATATTCAATATGCAAAACTTAAAAGATATTTATGAACGTCGTAGCTTATTGTTTTAATATGTTTTGCTAGCAGTGTACGTGAAAACTTTTGAGACAGAAACTCCTAAAATAAAGCTACCTCAAAATACCGTCTCATAATAAATGTCCACGTCACTATTTGAAGATGTCTCAAAATAATTGTTCCATTTTTATTTTAACTATTAAATAGGTTTTCGTGCAATATATTTAATCGTGGGGAACGTAGTTAGTAAAATTTCTTAAACTTTTTTACATAATAAAAGTGAATACTTATTGTGGGACGGAAGGAGTATATCTTTTTTGACGAATAATTTAACTTTGTTTAATTGACATAGTATTAAAGTAAATGTTGTTTAAATTTCAATACTTACACAAATAAAAAAATTGATTTTTCAGACGTTCTTATTTAAACATTAAATATTTATACAGTTACGTGTATTTATTTTAATATCACATTTATCCCGTATGGTCGTGCTTTCATTTTAATATTTAATTAATAATAATTTTATCCATACTTAATTTTTGAACTCGTGTGCGTGTGGGTTAAATTTATAAACAAGAATATCGTGAGTCATTATAGAACGTGTATAATAATATTTTTTCGGGCATCATTACTTAATCTCATAAAGAGGAAACTGTTTGAATTTCAAAAGTGGAGAGGCCATGGCGATTTCAAAAGATTCTCTTCATTTGATCGATCTTCTTTAGCCTGTTTGATTATCATTCATCAAATAACGCTCGATTTAAGTGATCTAATCTTGATTAATGCTCTCTTAATTCATAGATCAGATTCGACGTATTTTTTAGGGTTAGGGTTTCGGATTTTTTGATCCTCTAATTCTGATTGAATATCATTCATTTGATTTTTGAGTTTTTAGGGTTGGTTCTTTTCGATCGGGTCCTTAATTGTTCTTTATTTGATTCGACATAATCATTAGGTTTTTGGGTGTTCGATTACTGTTCCATTGGTTTCAAGATAATTTTCCTTTTTTTCTGTATGCGGCTAGGGCTCGCAGAGTAACGTCGACTACATACGGTTGATCTCCAATCTATTTTGTTACGAATTTCCCGGACAACATACATTTAAAGATCTATGGGGAGGTTGTTCTTTATGTGGTAAAGGTTATGGGACTGTTGTTGATGTTTTATTCCTTCTGATCGCAAATCGAAAGAGGGAATAGGTTTGCGTTTGTTTGATTTATTATGGTTGATAATGTTGATCGTCTTGTGGGTAACCTGTTGCACTTTTTGGATTGGCGAATATGCATTTTCACGCAAATGTTGCTGGTTTGATCGTCCTCAATCCACTCCTCTCGGCCATATATTCAACTAGATCTGCTACTAATGGGGCTTTCTTTATTTGCTTCGGTTTTAAAAGGTTAACCCTAAATACTTTTAACAATATAGACTAGTCTACCTGCCATGGTCTTGGATGATGAATGTGTGGTGGAAGGACCTTGATAATTTTGTTATGGGGGAGTCAAGGATTTGTTCTTACAATAATAACTTACGCGTTCTTTTAATCGAATGAGGGTTTCCAGCTATGTGAGGCTTGCGTTATTTGGGTGGACTAATGGGTTTTGATGAGCTGCGACATCTCTGGTCCAGACAAAATGAGATTTATGAAACATGTTGGTGTTGGTCTTGGTTTAGTCAATTATGTAAGGGCCCAGCCGGGATTTTGTATATAGGGAGCGGATTGTTTGGATTATATAAAGGTGAATCCTTCTACAAGCCTGTCACGGACCTATTTTCTAAGATTTGGGGTCCCGTTGGGGTGGGGTGAGGTGATAGAACTTGAAGATAACAAGGAGGATTGTTTTGCTCGTAAACGTATAGGTATTTAAGACGATACTTGAGGAAATATTCTTTGAGAAATTCATGATTTATTGTGTCGAGGCAAAATTTTACTTATATGGAGCTACAAGGAGTTATTCGTTGGTTCGACGTTTAATGATAATAAGGAAGTTGATGATTATTCTTGAGGACGATCTCAGTTAACGGTGCTGAAGAGATAAATGGTGACATTAGTAAGCAGTGAATCTTGGACGACAAAACCTGATAGTTTGAAGGAGGATTCTATTCGTGTATGAATACAGTTTTGCATGATTAAGGCTGAATCTTTGGGGCATGAAACATACTCAAGCAATTGTCAAACAACGAGAAGGAGAATTCTAGCGTTTCCATTTACCATTTTACAATCTTCTTAATAAAACGTGACAAAGGCGAGGCAATTCTGGTTTGGATTCAAGTATTCCATTTTCCACCTGGGATTTAAACCTGAGAGTGAATTCCAACATGTTGATGCACTAGGAGGGTCAAGGTCTATGGAAAATTATTTGTCTAAACGTCGCTCGAAAGGTCTCAGTTCTCGCGTTTTGGAGGATGCTCAACCCCTAATGAACATGCTTCCCCTAGTATCGATTCCAAAAAAAAAAGCAGGTGGCTCGATATTGGAGGTTATAGACGATATGATTAAAGTTGGCCAATCTATGGGGTTCACTATGGAAGGATGTATGAATGACATGGAGAAAATTATTAGATCACAAGGAGCTCACGGTGGTTTCAAATGAATTATTTATCTTTAAACGTTCAAGGCCTAGATCCATGGCTATGAAAGATTGGTTTATGGAGTTAAACAATTGAACAAAGGTGAATATTTCCTTTCTGTGCAAAGAAAACCTAGTTGGATTGTATTTCTGATTTGGATGTTAAAGTGTTATGGGGTAAATTTAAGTTAGAGCTATACTATTAGCGTAGAGTTGGGAATTTTGGTGGTATTTATCGTGTAATGGGATCCAAGTGTTTTCGTAAAGGGCATTATGGTTGTCTCAGACAAATTTTGTTGGCTTTATATGGGTCATGGCGTTTCTCAATCAGGCGAAGTTACTTGTTAGTGTCTTTATATATGCCCATCAGTTCATCACTAGCAAGCGTTCGCTATGGAGCTACATTTCGTCCCTTATCAGCCGTTGGGATGGTCATTGTATGGTTATGGGCGATTTTAATGAAGTTTAAAAGCATGAAGGTTCGTTTGGGTTCTGTGTAAATGGCAAGGTGCAAGAATTTAATAGTTATCATCAAACTGGGGCTCGTTGAAATCCAATTGGAAGGGTACTCTTTTACTTGGTCTCTTCAGTCGGGCTAAGAAGATGAGTAAATTAGATCGTTTTTTTGTTTCGGATGGTTTACTCTCTTTATTCCCTCATCTTTCGGGTATTTGTCTTGATAGGCACCTCTCGGATCATAGACCAATCTTACTTCGGGAAGTGGTCACTGATTATGGGCCTTCCCCTTTTTGGGTTTACCACTCTTGGTTTAGTTTACAGGGCTTCGATCAATGGTGTTGGAAACTTGGAATAAGAATAATATTGATCTTGATGATAATAATAAGATGGTTCGATTCAAGAAGAAATTACAAATCCTGAAAAAGGAGATACGTTCATGGGTTAATGATTGCAAAAAGAATCAATCTGGTCGTCTTGTGGATCTCCGTTCCAAGCTGTGTCATATTGACAAAGTTATTGATCAAGGGGGCGTAAATGATGATATTCTTCTGACGCGGTTAGATTTATTAAAAAAATACATGATATTAAGTCTTCCGACGCTCGTGACTAATGCAAAAAGGCTAAGATTCAGTGGGCTATTGAGGGCGATGAAACTCAAAAATATTTTTCATGGATTCATTAATCGTAAACGAGGCGACTTTGGCTATTAAAGGTTGTTATGGTTGATGGCGAATGGGTGGATGATCCCTGTCGTGTCAAAGAAGAATTTTATTTGCATTTTGCTAATCGGTTTCGAGCCCCGGCTGCCAACAGATGTAAACTTAACTATACTTTCCCTAATTCGATGTCTTCTGATCAGTTGATGACATTGTTGGAGCTGTCCGATCTCCAGAGATGAAGTGCGAGATGAAGTGCGTAATTTCGTAATGTGTGTGGGGCTATGGAGAGAATAAATCTCTGCGACCAGACGGTTTCACTTTTGAGTTTTTTTGAAGTTCTGGGACACTTTTGGATTGTTTTTTGTGTGCTTTGGGATTGGTTTTTCGTATATTAGGTCATTTTCTAGTGGATGCAAACTCCTTTTCATTGCTCTTATTCCGAAAACCATGATCTAAGTTTGTAAATGATTATCGTAAATTACTTGAACGGGAAGTCTTTACATGGTTTGTCACCAAAATATTAGCCAATGACTTTCATCGATCACTCTGGTCTTATATGCGATGTTCAAAAGGAGTTTCTTCCTAATTAGGCAAATTCTTGATGGCCCGTTTATTCATAAACGTATTACTTTCTGGTGCAAGCATAAGAAACAACAAGCCATGGTGTTTTAAAGGGTTTTTGCCAAGGCTTAGGGATTCGATAAGTAGGTTTTTTTAGTAGATGTGCTTTGAGCTTTTGGTTATTGGTTCTAAATGATGTTCGTTGGGATTCGGGGTTGTTTTACACTCCGGTTATGGCTTTGGTCCTCTTAAATGGTAGCTCCAACGTACTGAATTCCCAATTTTCATTGTGGGGTTGTAGCAAGAGATCCTTCTGACCCATACCTTTTTATCTTAATTATGGAGTCTCTTCATCTTTCGTTATCTAGGGCCATCGAGGCGGGGGTTTTTAAGGGCGTCAAAATTGGTTTGTCTCAATATTTCCCATCTTTTTTATGCGAATGATGCAGTCTTTATTGGTGAGTGGTCTATTGCTAATCTATCTGGTATTACTCACATTCTTCATTGTTTTTCTTTGTTGTCCGGCCTCTCGATCAATCTTAAGAAAAGTCACCTTCTTGGAGTCGGGATTCGAAGTGAGGATGTTAATGCTGCAGCTTTATATTTTGGTTGTTCGACTATGAAAACCCCTTTTAAATACTTAGGGGTGATGGTTGGAGGTAATAGCTCAACTCTTCAGGCATGGGACGATACGATTGGTAAACTTAAGGCTCGTCTATCTAATTGGAAACTTAAAACGTTATCTGTTGGAGGAAGGCTTACTCTTTTAAAGTCGGTTCTTGGGTCGACACCTATTTATAATATGTCCATCTATAAGGTTCCTAAGTCGGTGTTACAAACGATGGAGTCCATACGTAGAAATTTTTTCAATGGTGTTCAATGCGACGAGAGGAAAATAGTGTGGATCAAATGGGCCAAGGTTCTTGCGTCCAAGAAGTATGGAGGTTTAGGTGTCTCAAGTTTTTATGCTTTAAATAGGGCGCTCCTTTTCAAATGGGTTTGGAGATTCATTCACGGATAATTCATTGTCGGTGTTCGTCCTCATCATGTCTATGCATGGCTCCTCATTAGATAAATTATTTCCGTTTTGTTACTCGACTTGGAAATCCATTATTCGGGAGGTGCATATGCTTAAAGATCGTGGTGTGGACCTGATTTCTCACTGTCATATTCGTGTGGGTAATGGTTTACGCATGCAAATTTTAGAATGAAGTTTGGATTTGTGACACTCAACTTCGTGTTATGTTTCCACGAATTTATGCTTTGGAGATTAATAAAGATTGTACGGTGGCTGATAAACTGCAATTATTGGTTCCTTTCTCCTTGTTCGTTATGTTAGAGGAGTGGTTTTGATATTTCTAATTAGCTCTTCTTCAAAAAATATATTGGAGGGACTTGTGTCTATTTATGGAGGATAGATGGGTGTGGGATTTAAATGGGGAAGGTGTTTTTCGGGTCAAAGATGTTCGCATTCTTCTTTATGAATGTTTCTTTTGCCGAATAATCCATCTACTGCTACTCGATGGGTTAATATGTTCAATAAAAATAATTGTTTTTGCTATTGGGAATGTTTTCCTGGTCCGTGTTGCCTACTGATCAATTTTCAACATCGTGGTGTCATAGTTTCGATCTTTTATGTCCGCTTTGTCCTATGCTCAGGAAGTCCTTCGCACTTGTTCTTAGTTGAGATTGGCTACGGATATAGTCAGGCTCGTATGCCTGCTGGTGGAATCTATTATGGACAGCCCCTTGGTTCATATGCTGATTGGCTTTTAATAGTTCAATTCCATCAGATTAACTCTAAGTTAAAGATTGCTGGAAGGAGTCTTTATATAACTTGGTGGAGCGTTTGGATGTTTCGTAATCAGTTGTTATTCTCGTGAAAGACCTCTGTAAAGATGTTATTTTTTGACGATATTGTTTATAGCGCTCTTTCCTTCGGTGCCTTTCTAGATGTAATTGTACTTTAGTTGGGACAGTTGGTTTGAACACCCCTATTTGATATCTTTGTAATTCTTTTTCTAGCTTCTTGCTAGTTGGTTTTATAATAGTTGTCCGTTCTAAAAAAATTATCATAAGTGAAATAAAATGATGTCGTTCGTATTTGTACAAATCTTGTGTGTTCATTTACATATACAATTAATTCGTGCTTTTAATTAATTTGAAACCTATATATAAATATCTATACATATAAAACAAACATACATGTTGTTTTGCTAAAAAAATGTTAAAAGTTTAGGGGGGTATACAATTTACGGAATTATTTGTCAAATGTTATAAAAGTTATTAAAAAATATATGAAAACAGATAAGTTTACTTAAGTTATCAAATAGTTTGTGTCTTAATGGTTATCTCATGTTGAGTGAGAAACTTTTAACCTAATCTAATTGTGTGTACATGTCTTTTAAGAATATGAAATAGATTTGTGGTGTAATTACTGTGAGATAGTTAAAATTGTCGTTTTAAAAAAAAGTTTACTTAAGTTTATATAGTTCATTTAAAATTTAACAACTGAAGTTTTAACAATTACTCATTCTTTTTAGTATGCTTTTACAAAACCGACACATGTGTTTTTATCCACATTTTTTTTTCAGAAATGAAATTTTGATGAGTTTGACCAAATATTTTTTATTTTACCCTTCCATTGTTCAATCGGATATTTTATTTTTCTTAGGTAGCAAAATTGAGCTATTTTATTGGTCTTGTTGAAAGATTTGATTTCACATTTTCTATGTTCTCTTGTTACATAAGAGATTGCCATTTTTTGTGTTTAAAAGGATAATTGAATATTGATGAGATAAAAGAAAATTAGAGGGAACCTCACGTTGTAAATTTCTTCTTAGAGCATCCACTATAGTAAATGTTTATTATTGTGTTATGACATAAACTTATAAACCTTTTAGTTTATATAAACCTACTCTCAAATTATGTATAATCATTTAAATTTTTTAAACATTCAATATGTTAAGTGCATATATTATGAAGAGTCCAATATTTTAGACTCTTCATGTCACATAAGCTTTTGAAATAGATGTTTACTAACGTTACAAATTTTTATCATCTTCATTAATTTTATTAAACTTTTCATAAACCACCATATTTGGATGCTCTTAATCTATACTTGTTAGAGTTTCTCAATAAAAATCATTGTTATCTATATACATATTGCATATTAAGCAAATTTATCTATTCTTTTCATTCAATGCAAAAAATTAAGTAATACAAGTATTGATGCATATTGTACAATCTTTAATGCAAACAATAAAAAGTTGAAATTTAATAATACAAACATCCATGCAATATGTATAATTAACGAATGCACAAACACATACTTATTAACTGGTCAACACATTTAATGTTATACTTAAAGCACCCATTACTAATTAATGTAATTTTTAAAACACCCCTAAAATGAAAAATTAATGTTATTATACACGTTGTACAAACTAATAAAACACACAAAACTTTATAAAATTCATATGCTAATACATATAGTTTTGAAAGCCACACCGGACCAACAGGAAGCCGTCTGAAAACGAACCGGAGAGAACCGGTCGAGACTTATAAAAATGGATGTGTAGCAAGGGCCTGATCGGGATCATTTTTCTTTTTTTTCTTCCGGTTAATCACAAGTTACCCGTCGTCGCAACGCGCGAGTACGCTGCTAGTTCTTTAGAAAAATAAAAGCACAAGACTCGCTTAAAAGTAAACCGTTAGCCTTACCGTGGGGACGGACCCCACGATTAGACTCCGGCGTGAGAGTAAATATTCATATTGTCAGAGTATATGTCAGAGAGAATAAGAATAACTGTGTACCTTGTGGGTTGTATTGTGATCCCTATTTATAGGTGTCTAGTACTAGGGTTTTCTAGTATTTCGGTTACTTTAGTAGTGGCCGGAGTGGGTCCCTTGTCGGGAAGGTGATCCGATAACAATCGTTGTTGAACGGAACGTTTGTTTTTTTGCGGATCGGATCGTCTAGAGGTGGATCCGCGGACGGATTGTCTATAACTGGATCCGCGGACGGATCACAAGGTTTGGGGCCGAGGCCCACACGAGATTGGGTTTTACTATGGCCCGTTATTGTCAAGTTTAGCCCAAAAGGCCGAGTGATAATGTGACCCAAGCCCAGAGGCTTGGTACACCTAATATACGTCGTCAATTGTGATTAAGAAATTATCACATTTCAATCCACAGGCCGTTAGGTTTAACATCCCATGATCCCATCTGTTAAATCTTATTGATAACCAATTTTTAATGTGATCGAAACCAAACATTATAAATTTAGATGCATATTTTAGTGAGACAACTTAACGTTGTTTGCGATACATTAGACCTGGACCACTTAAGCTTAAACATTAAACTTTTTGAATCAAACTAATCTTTTACGTACATAGTCTAGTCTTCGCATCCGAAAACCTCAAATCTATGATTTTGGTTCCACGTTGACGTAGTACGTCCATTTTTGAACGGTCCAAACTACACATAACACACTTACCAGATATAATACTGATACGTTAGACCTAACACAAATCAAAACACCTTATTACCAAGTAATTTTTTTTTTCTTTTTTTTAGAAAGGCAACAATAAATATAACCACAAAAGAGGAGATACAAACAAACGGCGTTCCTCCTCTCCAAACAAGACGATTAAAGAGAAAGGAACCCGAACAGAAACAACTCAACAAAAAACAACAAAAGACATAACACTACACAAACCTACCCAAGACCGAAAAGTACGAAAATTAAAAAGAACCACAGACCCATTACCTCCAAAATACAATTTAAACCCTAATTGAATTATGCATCCCAACAAATGAACCACTTGAAATGGAAGAAACCTGATGCAGCAAAAGGCATAATCTGTCGCACAACCATACTCAAATGCAGGCCAATAAAAGAAGCCAACAAGAGAACCTGCACACCATACACTACGACCTCTAAACCTGGACCTGACACACCACCAAAACCAACTGAGAATAGCACCTGCGGACACCATATCCCACTCCCAGAACCCACTGCATCACCACGAAAAAGAACAAAACCACTTACACAGCACACACCACATTATTGCAGACGGCATTTTATAGGGTCGCGCAACCATAGCTGCCATTCCATCCCGCTTCTCTTATTCGATCTTCTCACAATCCACTCGTAGCTTTTAATTTCAATGTCAATAATTTTATTTATACTTACAACTTTCCCTTTAAACACTCGGGCGTTTCTCACTTTCCAAATGTAATACCAGTGTCCTTAAAACGCTTGCCCAAAGAAGCAATGACGCAATTCGGAATATCAAGCGATTTCCTTGGAATTAGGAACAATTCACCAATAGAAAAGAAATTGGGCGTTGACACTTCTCAACTTCCCAAACGAAAATCCTTTTCCCACACAATCATAGAAAAATTACATAATACCAAGCTATGAACGCACGATTCAGCCACGCTATCACAACACGAGCATGAAGTAGAATCCAAATCAATACCCCTCTTGTCTAACTCCTCACGAACCGGAAGCCTCCCTTTTAAAGCTTTCCAAACAAAAATGTTGACCTTCTTAGGCACACACTTGTTCCATAAAGTTTCTTGCCCGCCATTCTCTATCCTTAACGTCTTCTCCTCCACCATCCTTGTTAAAGCTTTAACCGTGAAAACTTCGTCTTCTTGAAGCGTCCATTCCCATCAATCCCTACAATCAATAGCAAGCACAACATTTTGCAATAATGTTACGAGCTCATTAAAATCCCTACATACCCTACCTCTAAGCTCTATAACCCACTCCCATTCCCAACACCACTCATTGTTCACCCATCTCCCTCTATCCAATACTGCCTTGAGCCTTTATTTCTCCTATCAATGATTGTACAGCTCTAGAAAAACCTATCAAATAGCCCTCACATAGCCAAGCCATTTATCTACCCAAAAACCTATTTCCCTACCATTTCCTACCACCCCTTTCAAGGACGAAGTATAACCTATGCCTTCTCCTCAATCCTACCAAGGCCTTGGACACTATCCCTCCTACACACCTCCAAACATTAACCCGTCTCCCCCCACCCCTCTAACTCCGCCTAGCCCCCCACTATCACCATGAATGCTTTTAATAACCTTAACCCACAACGTACCATTTTCATTCTTAAATCTCCACCACCATTTTCTTAAAAGTGCCTAAATTTTTGCTTGAATGAGACTACGATCGTTTAATAACCGGATCCTCCCCATGAGAAGCTAGATACATTAGCCACTGAACCATGCAAGTTTTTTGCATTCACCCACCCCTCCCCAAAAGAAATCTTTTTGAATACGCTCAAGCTGTTTTATCACAGTCAAAGGCACACGAAACATCGAAAAATAATACAATGGTAAGCTATGGAGCACCGATTTCACCAATGTTAGACGACCCCAAAAGACTCTAGCAAATAACTATACATTACACCTAACACAAATCAAAACACTTAATGACCAAATAACTTGAAGAGAGTTAAGTCGTGACGAAAAGTTTTAACATTTACTATTTATGAGGAAAGTTCAATTTAGACCATAAATTCTATAAAGACCTAATAAACCAATTTTGACCATCTATTTTTTCATCAACATTAAAACAACCACTTTACACTTTTTAATAAAAATAAAGTATCTTACAAGCGGTAAATCATTAAGTGAAAAGAATCATACTATCACGATAAGAATTAAATCATCTTTTTATAGAGGGACACTTCTATATACTTGCGATGAATTCCTTTTTTCGACTTTTTTGTGACTGTTGAAACTTACGTTTGAAAAAATCACAATGTTGATTTGTTATTTTTATTTTATGAAATCACTTGTGAATTATGAAATTACACGTGATTCCTAACATACAAATCACATGTGATTTTTTCCATATGCTAGTTTAGGGTTTAGGTATATATCACTTGTGATATTATACCTTGTAGTTAGGGATTTAGGGTTTTTGGTAAGTGGTTAAGGGTTGGGTTTTTTGTATAAGGTTTAGTGATCAATGGTTTTGGGTTTTTGGTATACGGTTTAATGGTTAAGGGTTTAGAGTTTTTTGTATAGGGTTTAGGGGTTAGGGGTTTAGGATTTTTGGTACATTGTTTAATGGTTAAGGGTTTTGGGTTTTGGGTATGGGGTTTAGTGGTTAGGGGTTTAGGGTTTTTTGGTATAGGGTTAATTAGTTGTTAGGGGTTTAGGCTTTTTGGTATAAGGTTTAGTGGTTATGGGTTAAGAGTTTTCTAGTATAGGGTTAGGGTTTAAAATATCATGCGTGATTCCTAGCATACAAATCATATGTGATTTTTCCAGACGCTAATTTTAACTCTAAAACAAACTAAAAAATACGTTTGCGACGAAAGTATATCGAAATTCTCTTTTAGTGTCTGTCTACTGAAAGATAAAAAAGTTCTCGACATGATGGTGTAATTTTTGTTGCTTAACGATATACCGTTTGCAAGATATTTTATTTTTAGAATAAAAATGAACAATGTTTTTTTTTAATTTTGATGAAAAAATGAATAGCTATGATTGGTTAATTGGTTCATTGAGTTTTTGAAGAATATGATGTCTATATTTAACTTAACTCTACTATTTTTATACTCTCTTTATAATAGAATGAATTTTTCAATTTCAGCGACAACTCTATCGTTGCTAAAAGTTCCTGTAGAACCGTAGAAGAGGGGTGAATACAGTCTTTTCGACTTCTTTGAAGTTTATGATACTTCAAGTCTTAAAGAGACCGAGTGATGTAATGATCTACTTTAACAATGGAGTCAATAAGTAGATAGC
The DNA here is from genome assembly GCA_026074375.1 of Tanacetum coccineum. Classification (NCBI taxonomy): domain Eukaryota; kingdom Viridiplantae; phylum Streptophyta; class Magnoliopsida; order Asterales; family Asteraceae; genus Tanacetum; species Tanacetum coccineum. The sequence continues at coordinate 23,210 of BQNB010074129.1, forward strand.
TAGAGAGAAAGAGATACCACAATAAATACTGGTTCGGGATGGGGGGTTAGACTTTATACCATCCATAGGTCTAGTTGCTAATCCACGACACCGATACTATTACTTTAGTATAATCCTTATGGTGGACTATAAACCGTATTACAACTTCGCTCCAAAAATATGCACTAAGATCGCCGCTCACTAAGAAGAGTTGCTCCCTATGGTGTTTTGCCCTCAAAAACTACCCCTAAGAACCCATGATTTGACCTTTTCTTCTCGATCACAAAGCTAAACTAGAGCACTAAGAACTTCAATTGAAAGTTTAGCAAAACCCAGAAGCTATAGATCAGAACTGTAATGATTAGGTACTTGATCTACTAAGATAAAAGGACATATCTTACAACCTAAATTGAAAGATAAGTTGATTTAAGAATCAATCCCTAACCTAGACTAGAGACACACTTTTATAAAAAGGGTATGAGAAAGAAGACTCTAGACACAACACATAAGTGTAGACCAAGTACTTGTGTGTCTCTCTTGCGGAATGATGTGGTGATGACATCAAATAGCGTCTATTTTATAGCATCATTTATCCCATGTTATTAACCCATTTTGTATAATTATTGCAAAATATTGTTACTTAATCATTTGTATTTGAGAATTACAGTAATTATGGAGTACTTGGTGAAGTTATGAAAAGGCATGCATTTTTGAGCTTAAATGAAGAGTTCGAGAAAGTCTACTGATCTGACAGCCAATACGCCGTATTATTCTAGACCTATACGACGTATCCAAGACTTTGACGAATTAAAAAACCACTGCCTGACTTTGAAGAATACGCCGTATCCACATCAATGATACGCCGTATATAATACTTTGGTCAATAATGAAGAAGGAACTAGTGTTACTTCAATACGCCGTATCCATCAAAAAAATACAGCGTATCCGTGCCTGCACTCACAAAAGACCACAAAGGACACAAGATCAATACGCCGTATCCAGAGAAGACAAATACGCCGTATTGGATATATAATATGTGAATATTCTGGAAGATAACAAACGTGGTCCCTACTCTAAAAAACTTCAATACGCCGTATCCAATCCCTTGGATACGCCGTCGTACGAAACGAACTTCAGGACTTATTAAATAGACGACCTAAAACCACAGTTTTAGGTATGGAAGTAAATCCCTAAACCATCAAATCAACCAAGAGATGAATAAAGAAGCCTAGAAGGTCAGAAAAGAGCCTCAAGATCATAGGAAAAGTATTGTAATCTTTGCGTAACCGAATACGCGTTCTATTAAGGTTTCTTTATTTTAATCGTTCATACATACTAGATATAGAAAATGACACATAACATAGGAAATACATACTTTACACTAAAGCAACTAGCAACTGATAAATGGACTTAATCTAACAGGTTAGGCTAAGGTGTAAAGGTGTAACGAAACAAATAGTTAGTGAAAACGGGAATGGTTAAACATGTTTTTCTAGGGGAATCCTACTCTTAAAATTAGAGTAAACAAACGGTTTATAACGGGGGTTAACTAACCGGTGTGGTTAGTTAATAACACAACATATATAGGCTTTTTGGGTTTAATCCTAGAAATTTACCAATTTAAACAAGTTACTCCATCTAAATCCATAGTACTTATTATTGTAGTCTCGAATAGATATACCAAGCCAAGTTCTAAAGTCTACAACATCACCGGCACACTCATATTTTTGTGGAATTTGGGTAAATATTTAGAAACGGATGAGGCTGAATCCTCACAATATCTAATAAGGGTTATGTGTACAGGTTACGTAACTAGTAATTTCCCAAAAGTATGCTTGATTTTTTTTTTAAATTTAAGCATAATTTAAGCATATTAATGTGAAAAATAGGACAAGTAACATTCTAACATTTAAGCTTAAACCGCCTAAATCTAGGAATGATATGCCGCCTCGAGATAAGTACTCATTGCACTAAATAAACAAACATGTGTTTTATCGGATTAATCATGGTTGATATGTTTTCCTTAAATTAGTGTTTGACCGCTCCTCTATCATTTGTTTTTGTGTGTGTTTATTACTTTACTTGTCATAAAAACTCTAGGTTAGATAACCCAAATTGTGTCAGTCTCTCAGACTGAAACCTCCCTTTTATCATTAGTTTAGGTTTAACTTAGGTTTAACACATATTAGAACTAACATAGATAACTAAAATACTAGTAGACTTAAGAATTAAGGCTCTCGCTCTTAGTGATCGACACCCTACTTACCAACGAAGCTACATCTGATCAAGTACACTGCTCGTTAGAGTGTTGTGTTTAGGTATAGTCGGCATAAAATAAATAGTAAAACTTGATACATAAAATACCTACGCACAACGACACATCAAGTTTTTGGCGCCTCTGCCGGGGAGTGAAGTTGTTTAATTCTAGTTTTTATTTGTATTTTAGTTTAGATTTAGTTTAGTTTAGATTAATTTGCATATTTGTGTGTGTTTATTTTTTGTTTGTTTGATTTATGCATTATATATTTTGCGTATTGTGTGTTTGTGTGTTTTCTGCATTGTTACAGTCTACTGTAACTTTCTGAGTTGAATACTCAATATGACGTATTCATCTTCTTGGATACGGCGCATAATTTTTTTTCAAAACAATACAGCGTATTCGACTCTATCTTCAATACAGCGTATTTAGTTTTGCTGAATACGACGTATTAGGCTATTTGACCGTTTTCTTTCCTGGCGGATTTATTACAGGTTAAAATGGACGACCCCAACATTACTATGGAGGAGTATATCAGGCTTGAGAAAGAAAAAGCTTGCAGGAGTGGTAAGGTGTATAACCGAGAAACTGCTATGTATGGTAAGATCTGGTGTAATGAAGACGTTCACGACCTTAAATCTGTTGAAACTAAATTCCCAGCTATATTCTATAATGACGCATTAACATCTGAAGTTGCGCTCTCATGTGAACCCACTGTAAGTCCCCTTAAAAACAATCAAATTTACTTTAGAATATTGTTTGACGAATCTGACGATGAAGATTACACGGTAATTTATGACAAAAAATTAAATTTTTTATAAAATAATTTCTGTTAACGATTTGAAAACGGATTTGAAAAATGATAATGTTTAAGTCAATATGCCTTCGTTTCCGTCATCTGAACCTACGGTCAATTATTTTGATGATTTCGACTACTTTAAAATTTTTGAGAAAGAATTCCCAGCCATTACCTACAATGATGCTCTAACGTTTAATTTAGATTTCTCTGAACCTACTGTAAGTCCTCAACATATCGATGAATTTGATGAAACATCGTTGTCTGAATGTGATGGTGAGGAACAAAACGTTATATACTTTAATGATCCTCCTTTAACCGTAATTTATCCTGATGATTTAACATCGAATAAGGACAACGATGATGATAAAATTGATATCAAACAGTTTTTGGAGGATAATGTAATAAATACCGATGTTAGTGCCTATGCAAAAGGGTCAAATAAGCTTTTGGAAACAAGTCATGATACAATTAGTAAAACCCTTACTGCTAAATTTTTAATCAAGGAATTAAATGATAATATCGTGACTTGGAATTATCTTAACAAAGGGATGCCATTCATTTTTATAATTAAGAATCTATATGTGCCGTTTGGCATCCCGTTCGACCCCAAATTGTTTTATAAGGATGGGAGTAAATTGGGGCAAGTCTAACTTAAAGACTTTTCTGTAAACAAAAGTGCTTGCCGGGAGACAACCAGAAATGTATTTTCAATTTTCTTATCGAGACTGTCTATACGGCGTATCCAAACCCCATGGATACGGCGTATTGACTACCTGGAAGTTATCCAATCTTTATTTTTCTACAATTTAAGCTTTATTGTCAGACTGGTCGATACGAAGTATTCATTAAATGAATACAACATATTCGAATTTTGACCCGTACTTAGGATTGTTTTCTACAGGTATCGATACGGCATATCCTGGGGTATGGATACGGCGTATCGACTTCCTGTACAGTTTTAGGTTTTTATTTTGTTTTCTAACCAAACGATTATCCAGAGATAGAATTGCACTTTTTTCCTATATTATATACAGGAACCTTCTGAAGACGACGTTGGTGGAGTATTTTCTGGAATCTAATGTGTGTTGTAGTCATGTAGGCATTATGACGCCTCTACAACACAAATTCTTGCTCATAAACGCAACATGGAGAATCATATCGAGCAAATCACAGGGGAGTTTCTCGTTCTAATTCTTTTAATTTCCCGTTTTTAATGTTTTATTTTTACAACGAGGGCGTTGTATACTTCAAATGGGGGGAGGAGAATTAGAACGCTTACTTGTCCTATTTTTCACAATAAAATGCTTAAATTATGCCTAAATTAAAAAAAATCAAGCATACTTTTGTGAAATTATTACTTACGTAACCTGCACATATAACCCTTGTTAGATATTGTGAGAATTTTTGCTTTTACGTTTTTCCAATTGTTTACCCAAATTCCAACAAAAAATATGGAGTTTGTTTCGGTGATGTTTTAAACTTTAAAACTTAGCTTTAGTATTATCTATTTGAGACCACAATAATAAGTACTATTTAAGTAGATGGAGTAACTTGTTTAAACTGGTAAATTTCTAAAAACACACCCAAAAAACCTATATGTTGTGATATTAAAAAATTTCGTATTTATATATACGACTTCTATATAAACAGGTGGGGAAATATACATAGGGAAAACATAACCACAGAGAAAAGATAAACGCAAGACAAATGTAAAGGGCAAAATAAACGCAGGGAAGAGGTAAACCCATATCATAGCAGGCTCAAGGCAAGATTATACTCACGTATTGTGAGTCCCAATGAATAGATCTTCTTAGCTTGTTAAAGCTTAGTTAACTTGGATAAAACCAAACTAACTATATGAGAAACTATGATTATGAATACTACAAGTTATGCGGAATTTAACTTGTAATACTAAGAAGAACAATGTAAACAAAACTTTGAATATATATTGATTGCAAATATTCTGCCTAGGTTACAGAATAACTAAGTATGAAAACTTGTATATTGCTTCTCTAACTATGTCGTAGGGTTCCTTTTATACACTAAGGAAAACCCTAATGGGCTTACAAAACACGTCAAGTGATCATGCATATCTATTCCTAATATAACTCATGCATATCACTTAAGCAGTACTAACTATATAACTAACAGTACTAACTATTATACTAACAGTACTAACTATACTGGTAGTACTAACAATGTACTGGCAGTACTAACTAACTACAACTAGCAGTACTAACATACTTAGTCATTTTTCTTGAATAGGCTTGAGTAGTACAAACTGTGAAGTCTTTACGAGACCCGCATCAATATTTCTAAGTCTTTATCATGGTAACGGTCAGGAAAGTATCTAGGAACTTGTACCTTATTCGTTTGGACTTAATCTATTTGTTTTGTAAATTTTTATTTAACAACAATTATTTTCCTTTCCTAATCACTAACCCTTAGGTTTTATTCGAATGAGGATGCGAGCAATCACATATGTCTATTCCGTCATTACAACCATGTATATGTGGTTTTGTCCGCCTTGTTGGTTTATTACTTTTTGGTGAAAGATTAGAAGATCCATACCCTATATCACTTTTTGTCCTAACCCTTGGTTTTACTTGAGTGAGAGAATTGAATGCAATCATGTATGTCTATTCCATCGTTATGGATGTGTATATGTAGTTTGTCGCCCCTGCTGGTTTACGACTTTTGGTAAAGACTACTTTCTTTAGCTTATTCAAGTTAAGGTTCGAATGCAGTCATATGTGTCTATTCCATCGTTATGGGTGTGTATGTGTGATTTTGTCGCCTTTTCTGGAATAATGGTATCGGTAGAGATTGGAAAGAGTGATCAAAGCCTTTAAGCCTTTTAAACCCAATTTACCTTTATAAACTTGTTACTCCTTAGCTTTAGTTGTGGAGAGGTGTATCCTTGCCAAGCCTATGATAGAATATGCGTCACGACCGAGCAATTAAGCGAATTAGTTACATGTTACCACATAGATTAGTTGAGTGATTTGAGTGTTTTCATCTTTCTATTCCGTGAGGTGTTTGGTTGTGTACTAATAATTGATCGAATAAATGCTTAACGGAAAAATCCTTAGGGATACATTTTCATAAATTTCTAAAGGCTACTTGAGGACAAGTAGGATTCAAGTGTACGTCACTTTTGTAGCATCATTTATCCCATGATTCTTACCCATCTTCTTGTATAATTTATTGCATGAGTTGGTATTAATTGCTAATAAAAGTTGTTTATTTGTAGTTAATTATGTGAGTACTTTGTTTAGATTAGCAAAAAAAGGCACACATTCTGTGAGGGTTAAAGTGATGAGTTGAGTGAGTATACTGATATGACAGCAAAAAACGTGCGTGTTTATTTCTATAGACACTATCGACGTATCCAAGGACTTTGACAGATTTTAAATAGACCATTTGCCTAACTTTAGATAGAAATTCGCCATATCCACATTCAACGATTATCTCCGTATATAATACTTTGGTCAACGAAGAAAAACCAACTGGTTTTACCTCAATACACGTATCCATCAAGAAGATCGTATCCGTGCCTACACTTCATAGATAACCACAAAGGATTGAAGGACCATAATAACGCGTAGTCCTGATGACTTATACGCCGTTATCGAAGTCAAAACACTAGACGATTTCTAAAATGATATCAATCCGTATTGTACTTACTCCAAGAAATCCAATATGGTCTGTATTCCCACATCGCCAATACGCGTTTTTGACCCTCTCTCCAAGAATCAATAAATACAGACCTAAACCTCAGTTTATTGGTATGCAAGTGAAGCCCTAAACCACCAAGTCGACTATCAGACGAATAGAATAGCACAAAAGGTTAGAAAATAGCCTCAAGATCATAGGAATACTCTTGTAATCTTTGCATAACCAAATACGCGTTCGGTTAAGGTTTCTTTTCTTTAATCGTTCATATATGAAACCGTGTGTATTTTTACAATGACTATCGGCTGATACCTTTAGGTATCAGCCATGTTTATGAAGGTTTATGTTTGTTTGTTTCTATTCGATTGCTTGAATTTATCATTGGTTGTTGATTTATATTATCAATTTATACTCATTACGTGTTTAAAGTATGCAAACTATCATTTCAACTGGGTCCTGTCTCCTATCGATATTTAACTGCGTTTGACATACTTCGGTGTATGTGTTGGTGTTTTCTAGCTAAGATTCTGGGATAGTCTCTCCATATCTGCAGTAAGTAGTAAAGGTCTCTTTATGAGCTAGGGTTATATAAGGATCGACCAATTATTTAATTCCTAAGAGATAGATTATAATCACTGAAAAGGGATGCTTTATGGCGGAGGCGTTTAATTGTGGATAGAATTAGCGTGTCTATGGTTTAAGGTTAGAAAGTGCGCTTCTAAATCTAGGAATTGAGTATGCGCCTCGTGAATAGAAGCTCTCATTGCAACTAACATAAACAAACCCGCATTTTTATGGATTATTCTTGGTTTGGTATATATTTTCCTTACATTAGTGTTTGCGACCGATCCTCTAGGTTTGTTTATCTTCTTGTGATGGTGTTTCATTTTACTTTAGTGTCATCAAAACCTTAGGTTAGATAAACCCAAAATTGTTGCCAGTACTCATAGACCTAAGAACCCCCTCTTTTTATCATTTGTTAGGGATTTATATTAGGGTTAATATAGATTGAAACTAACATAGATAACTAAATACTGTAGACTTAAGAATTAAAATACTAGTAGACTTAAGAATTAACGCTCTCGCTCTTAGTGATCAACAACCTACTTACCAACGAAACTACATCTGACCAGGTACACTGCTCGTTAGAGTGTTGTTTTTAGGTATAGTCGGCATAAAATAAATAATATAAATTGATAACTTTAAATTACATTCACACAAAGACACGTTAAGTTTTTGGGGCCGCTGTCGGGGAACGTGCTTTTCTTGATAGTAGACCAAAGTATCATATACGACGTATCTGCTGATGTGGATACGACATATTCTTCAAAGTCAGGCAATGGTCTTGAGTTCTTCAAGGTCTTTAGATACAACGTATTCTTCTATAATGATACGGCGTATTGATGTCAGAATCAATCAACTTTCTCAACTCTTCATTTATGCTTCAAAACACGTCATTTTCTCCATCTTTTTGCCAAATGTTCGATAATAACTGAGATTCATACAAATAAGTGATTACGTATCAAATCTTATATAAAACAATATAAAACGAGCATTATACATTGGATAAATGATGCTAATAAACAGACGTTATTTGATGTCATCATCCGAGATATAGAAAGAGATGAGCAAGGAGTCCGATATACCCGTAACCCTATTCATGAGTTTCTCAAATTCCCGTTGATAATCCTCAACCGTACCCAATTGCAACAGCTTCGATAACGCCCCCGACGGATCTTCATATTTTGATGGTCCAAAATGATTCTTCATACTTTCCTCAAACCTGACCCAAGTAGTGATCAAATCATTCCTTGACATCTACCGAAACCACTCTGCCTCCGCGCCTTTCAAATTAAACTCCACAATCCGTAAATGCTGATCAACGGGTGCGTTAAGCAATGAAAAGTACTCCGTAATGGCAAAGATCCATCTATCTAAATCGTCCCTTGAAAACTTTAAAACATCCAAACG
>BQNB010074130.1:0-31890 GCA_026074375.1 Tanacetum coccineum
TTATTTTACTTTCATAGAAAAACACTTTCTCTCTCTAGATATTCTCTCTCAAGTGTTTCTCTTTCTAGAAACTAGCCAAATCCAAGAATCAACCCCGTGTTATGATATAGGATATACCACAAAAAAGAATAACCCGAGAGGGCGGTGATCCCACACTCTCATCCGAAGAATCAGAAGAAATAGCAATAGCTGAAGCTGCCATGATCTGCACAAGCAAAAGTTTATATAAATCTCCTTTATATGAAACCATGCAAGGCATAAAGAAACGATGAAATGAATGGCAAGGTAAATATGGCAATATATAATAGTCTCAAGTATATATAGAAATCTTATATATATGTATATAGCAAGGATAGACAACACGTAAGCACAGATAGAGGCACATAGGATCACATACTGGTTATAGACCAGACCTAGTATAACTACCTGGTTCTCTATAACCTTGGCTCTGATTACCAATCTGTCACACCCCCAGACGGGGCCTGGACGGAATACGTGTCCGAGGGCGTGACGTCATAACAATCCGAACACAAAGCAATAAAGAACGACCACTAATCATGGACGTTTGAAAAAGTGTACTCGTTGCATAAAAGAAAATTTAATTAAGTTTTACAACCGATCATATGAAAGTTAAATGTAGCGAAAGCATAATAAAGTTTGACAATGACAACGAGTATATAAATAGATAAGTCTTGAAATTGGCGAAGTCACATAGCACATAGACTCCATTTAGCATCAAGAATCAAGCCAAGCTAAGCACCTGAGAAAACATGTTTAAAACGTCAACATAATGTTGGTGAATTCATAGGTTTGAGTTAGTACAAGAGTGGACCACAAGATTTTAAAACATATGCGACTACTATAACAGATACAACATCACATAAAAAGTATTTACTGTTACGTTAAGCTCGTGACACCGATGCTAATAACAACAGGGCATATCTATCATGCCACAAAGTATTCCTGCCCTAACTGGTGTCCCAAACCAAAGACCACCACAACGCACAATCGACATGACATATATTTGTTTGTTCTTCGTTAAGTGGAACCAAAGCAGATAGGGATAATTAGTCCCAATAGATCTATATACTCATTCGCGCTCACTTAACCAATCCAATTGGCCATAGGTGACTAACTCGGTGCTGATAGTTGGGCTATCAGTGCTTTGTAAGCAAACTTAGGCAACACATAAGCATGTAAAACTCACGTTAAGAACTTGTGTCCAAACTTTAAAAGCAAACAATATTTCTCACCCCAAAGTATAAAGCATTTATAAATCGATAAAAACGTGGGGCTATGAACTCATCTTAAGCAAGTGGTGAATCGATAATCAACAAGAAAGAAATAAAGCGAAGGATCATTACACGCGACCTAAATAAATTACGCCGTCTTAGGAAAATGAAAGATAACTGATAACTTGTACGATTACGCTTTCACAGATGAAAAAGACAATCTTGTGAGCTTGTGCTTTAGTTTATTTAATAAAGTATGACTAATAAAATTATAGAGTTTGCGGTAAGTTCCGGACGTTTATCCAACATTGCCATTTTTAGTAACTTTGATTTTAGGTATGTTGTTAGTTTCGAGACGTTAATCACCGTCCCTATAAAGTGATATATCCATTTTTCCTTCTAACTCTATCTTTGACCTAAACGCTTAACTCTATGTTCATAAACTAATAGTGCTAAAATATCTCATTTTTAGAAACCTACATTTTTGTTAAGTCTCAACTCAATAAATAGGTTCATGACATTTCTAAACTTTCTAATTAATATCTTCAAGGTTTTATTTGTTTCGTGGAAGGTTTTAAAAGCTAAATTAAGCCCCGAAGTATCTGTAAACCTTATTATTATCCCCACAGCAACTAATATTTGCTTTCCAAAAAGTGTTCAAAAATCATTTGCATAACTTGGTGTTTAAAGTCGTTTTTAGTGTTTATATACGGAAATCTATCTATACAAACGAAGCTATTCACAAACTACTTTTTCAACTATTGAAACCATTTTAAGTGTCCTACAAACCTCATTTACATTGTCATCAGCCAATCCATATTTTTAAAAATGTATCATGACTTAACCCATTGATCTAACCATAGACGCACATAGTGTCTAGTTCTAATCCTAACTTCTTTTCGCAAAACATACAACAAACCACTCTTAACTCATCCTAAACCTCATCATATCTTTTGTTGCAACCCACATTTCAACTCATCTCCATAAATTATAAGCCAACAACATAATTACTTCCTTTTTTTATAAAGTTGTTTCAAGATATTTTTATCATTCTTTTGTTTAAAAGTAAACACAAAAAACATGGATTCTTAAAACTTGAAACAATATTCATATGAATAAGAGAAATGAAAAAGATATGGTGTCAAGATATGAATGAAAAAAAGTAGAGAATCACATGATCTATAACTAAAATGACTAGATCTATAAAAATCCACTTATAAAACTAGAAACCCTTAATTTGATAATATTGCATACCTTGAAATTTAAAGACTAGACATTGGATCAACCTTAGATAACTATACAGTATAACATTTGGAAACTTGGATTTGAAGGAAAAAAATCAAAAGTTATGAATTTGGTTGGGTGTTGTTAGGTGACATCAGGTGAGCAAGAGGAGAGGGAAGGAAGAGAAAATTTTTGTGCGGCTTGTGTGTAAGATATAACCTAGAATGAGAAGTATGTATTATAGGATAAGTTTCGGGTTATTGTGGTATCATTAGTTTAGTCATGTGGCTTGAGCCACTCTTTCTTGGCTCACTATAGGGTGCGTCCGGTTTTGGGTTTAGGAGGGCAAGACCACATAAAATTCTGCTAGCCAAGGTTCTTAAGCAAAAAATTCTATCCAATGTTGAGTCAAATGTGGTCAATAGTGTAAGAAGTCACATGCTTATGCCTTGGTTAGTTTCTTGTGCATGAGAGTGACCCCCCTCACATGTCACTATCTTATGCTTACATGATCACATGCATGGGAAATCCAAAAGATGCTCCGTGAATTAATTTAGGATGCATGGTGATGTTGTTGTGGTTTAGGCGTCAATATGTCAAACAAAGGGAGGTGAATGAAATTTTTAGCATTACAATGCTTGACAGATGATAAATCGAGTTCACACAAAAAGTTTGCGGGTTTCCGGGGTTCCGTTTGATCAAAAACGCGAAAAACGCAATTTAAAAGATAAAACCCTAAAATTAATATCGAAAGTGATTAAAAATCACGAAACACTTAGAAAAGTTAAAATATCTCATATAAGGCCTAAATTAATTAATAACCGATGTCGGGACGCGCCCGATGACGTTTTTCAGATTTACGCGGTTTAACTTCCTGGTAAACTGTCAGATTCAAACGTAACATGTAAAAGTCAAAGATAATAATCAGAAAGGTTTAAAATGTTGACCTGAAATTTACGGGGTGTGACATCCTTTCCCCGTTAAAAGAGCTTTGTCCTCAAAGCTTAGGACGTAGCTTGAGACGCGGATTCAGGGTTAGCGAAAAGATGAGGGTACTTTTTCTGCATTTGGTCTTCGCGCTCCCAAGTATACTCGGGACCTCTTCTTGAATTCCAATGGACCTTCACGATTGGAATGCGACTTTGCTTCAAACGTTTAACTTCGCGGTCCATAATTTTAACCGGTTCTTCAATGAAATTGAGCTTGTCGTCGACGCGGATTTTGTCTACAGAAATAGGAGTTGGTGGTTAGCTGGATAGTACGTTTTAAGTTTGAGACGTAAAAGGTACTATAACAGGCTTGTTGCTAGGCGTAAACTAAGTCGATATGCAACGTTCATTTGGAGAGGCTCTTAAAGGTCCATATAACGGAGGGTTAAGCCATTCGCCGTTGCGAATGTATCACTCCTTTCCAGGGCGATATTTCACAATAAACCTTATCCCAATTACGACTCCAATGGTTATGTTTTATCAGAGTAGCTCTTTTTTCGATCACGTTGAATCTTGTAGGACGATGCTTGATTTGGATGATCTTCTCTGTTGTTTCACGAACAATTTCTGGGCCAGTGAGCTGAGCGTTCCCACCTCAGCCCAACAAATGGGTAAACAGGCATTTGCAACCATATAACGCCTCAAAAGGTGTAGCTTTAATACTTGTATGATAGTTGTTGTTGTAGGAGAACTCTATCAATGGTAGATGTTGTCCCCATCCCGTTTTGAAAGTCCATCACCACGGACTCATAGATGTCTTCTAACGCTTTGAGATGGTCCTCTCACTTTGACGTCTGTTTGTGGATGGTAAGCCGTACTCATATCCAATTGAGTACCTAGGGCTTCGTTTAACGATTTCCAAAAATGAGACGTAAACTTACTGTCTCAATCAGAAATAATCGAAACTGGCACTCCATGTCTCGAGACTACTTCCATTAAGTATTGTCTGTCATCTTTTCTCCATTGTGTTCGGTTTCCTTCTGTTGGTAAGAATGGGAGACTTTGTAAGTCGATCTACAATTTACCCTAATTATATCTTGATCAGAACGTCGTCTTAGGTAACTTAGTAAGAAATCCATAGTTATGTTCTTCCCCCTCGAGTTCCATATGGATTTAGGTTGAACAACAATCGGTGGTTTTTTAGGTTTCTTCTTTACTTTGCCATAAGTCATGCATTTACTGAATAGTGACATTTTCTTACTTTATGTTTGGGCTACCAGTATAGCTTCTTCAAATCTTGATACATCTTGTCCGATCCAGAGTGGATCAAACACTTTGACTTATACGACTCGTGCATAATCAAATCTCTCAAGTTACCAAAACATGGTATCCAACTTCTATTCTTCAAATATAACATTTTGTCTGCATGTAGCTCCAGATTCTTAATCATGCCACACAAATCTTTTGTTTCCATAATTCTGTTCCTTTCTTGCGTCAAACTGAGCATTAAGGATCTGATAGGGATGTTTAACCAAATTATCATAACCAAGGGCAGAATCGTTAGTGGCTTAGGTCTACTCTTTCGGCTTAACGATCAGCACTCCTTTCGCCTTTCCGGGTGATATGCAATCACGTCATAGTCATCATAACAGCTCTATCATCTAGGTTGTCTCATGTGAACTCTTGTGATCTTCTAGAATATGTTTCAAATTCTTATGGTCAAAGAAACACACGCACTTTACGTAAAGGGAATGCCTCCACCATTTGAGAGCTGAAAACACCACAGCTTCCCATTCCAATCAGTGTCGTGTAGTATCTTCTCATAGATTTTGAAGTTGGGGGATGATAAGCTATGATTTCTCCTTTGCATCAAACTGCCTAATCCTTGTGAGGAAGCATCACAAATATGCTAGAAGATTTCACTTCCTTCGGGCAATGCCAAAATGGTGATATACAACTTTTTGCTTCAATGTCTGAATAGTTTTGGTATTTGCTAAAACACACATCTTTTATACCCCGTAAAACACTATTAATTGGACTAAAAATGCTAAAATATAGATAATTATATTGCAAATATGTTTATTTGGTATTTTTATGTCTTGCAGGTAAAAATGATTGAAAACGGAGCAAAAACAGGTAATTTCGGGTTCGTCGCGATCAAGAGTGCCTATTATTCAAAATCAAGACAAAGCCGTGAAAAGTCCCTGAGCATGCCATTAGAAAGAGCACAGAAAAATGAGTCCAACGGTACTCTCGGATCTTATTGGGTCAGCCCGTAACCTATCTAATCGATCGGACCAGTCCAAACATGTAAAGCCCAACAAGAGAATTTAAGCCCATTCTCAAGCTTAAAAAAATGAATTCTCTTATATTAATTAGAGTGTGACGCAGGCATGATGTCATGTCACGTGAGTGTAAATTAAATCACTCCAAATCATGTGACTGCGCACTTAAAATGGATGGGGCGAGTAACATGAGAACACGTGGCAGGGCTCTTTTGCAATTGCATTTCAAAATCTATTATATAATCCAATGGAGGAGAATGTGGCGTAGGATGTAAGCATTTTAAAAAGACACGTGTCCCTTTCTCAATGGTGGATCAGGCTGCATTGTTGCATTCAATCCGAGGGAACACATTTGCAAGCAAATGATTGGCTCATCAAATATACAATGATTGGTGCTAATTTACAAAATCAACCTTTGGTCCTCCTATTTATTCACACGCTCCCTCACACTTTTTGGAGAGGAGGAATTTAGTTTTCATACTTTTTAGTTATAGTTTTTAGCTTATTATTAGGTAGATTTAGCTTATTTCAGTTTTACGAGCTTATTGTACTTGCTTATTTCGCAAACTTATTGAGATGATGTAATAAAATGGTTTGATGCTTATTAAAGTTCTCGGTTAGCTATATTTCTTGTTTAATTTCGTTCGCTTTCTTTCTTTTTGTGTTAGCTAATTTATAAAACTAAAATTTTGTAGTTTTTTCGGGGCATTTGTTTTCAAAAGTTCTTAAAAACTTAAATAATGACTCTTATAATCTCTCCAAGCTAATTCGATTCATTATCAATTGTTTTTAAACACTTTTTGAATTAATAAGCTCGAATAAAGATTATTGTTGTGCTTATATCGATTTTGTTTTTATTAAGAGTTCATATTTTCTGTTATGATTAGTTTATAAACTGCTTTTTTATTTAAGTAAGCTTATATTGCTTGATCGAATTTTTAAGAGCCTAAGTTCTTATTCGATTTGTCATTATATTCGTTTCATGCTCTTAGCTTTTTTTCTGAGTTTGTGTGACTTATTTTCGTAGTTTTTTTAAGTGGTTAAAGTGCTTATTTCAATAACGTTTAGGCTTGTTAGATAAAATTTGTTATAGATCTCGTTTTAGATTATTTTTCTTTAGCTTATTGTCGTGATCGTTGTTGATTTGGGTTCTAGAGCTTATTAGGTTTTTAAAGTTGCTTATCTCGTGGTTCTAGTCGCTTATTCACGTTTGCTTAATTAGTGCTTATAAGATTTTCATCTCGTTTTAAAGTGATTAGTGCTTATGAGATTTTAAGTGGTCTAAGTTTCATTGATGATTTACTTGAGACTCTTGCTCGTTGCTTTTAGATGTTTAAACGTGATCTGAGTTTTAGCTTGTTAGTATGTGCTTATTGGAATTGGCTTAATCAGACTAGCTTATTTTGAAAATGAACTTGTTTTGTTTATCCTCTCGTTAAGTTTTTAATTGTTGCAATTGGTTTGTAAAGTTAAAAACTGGACCTTAAAGTTGTGATTGGGCCGAAATTAGGTTACGTTTGGTTTATGAAATTTGGGCCTTGTGTACTCACCTTGGGCATGCGTCTGGTTTGAAACAGTTTTTATGAGGTTTGCAAATTGTGTAATTGTGTTAATTATTTAAATCTTAACAGTTTTATGTTTTTGGTGATTTTTGGTACTGGTCAACACACAAGGCGTGGAGCTTACGGGTTTATTTAGCTAGACCAAATTTGATTATTTGCTTTAGCTAAATAAATCGGGTGGTTTTCGTTTAATTGCGGCTCTTCAATTCGGTCTCATTTTCTATCCTTTTTCCAATTAATTAGTGTAGTTTAAGTATAAAAATGTTTTGCTTTCCTTATTTAATCATTATGAGTAGCGAGTAGTTTAATTAGTGTTGTAAGTGATTTTAGTGATTTGAAATTTATTAGAGTCGCGGTTTAAAAAATTAATAGTCATTAGAATTTTCCAATTTACATACCGTCATTTACTTTTAATGCAATTTAAATACTTGTCATTTACTTTAAAAAGCATTTTACTTTATTGTCATTTAATTTCTTAAAACTTGTTTTCTAAGGATTTTAATTCGTTAAACCTAAGCCCGCACTTAAAGAACATTTCGCGTCACTTAGCAAGCATATTTGTCATTTATATTTTTTAGATCAATTTTAGTATAATCGTGTAGTTTTAAATCTTAGAATTAATATTAGTTTAATTTTTAGCATAAAAATAGTTTAAAACCAAAACAAAAAACTTGAATGACAATCAAGTCGAATATACACCTTGAACATAAGATTTCCATTACTTACGGAGGAGGAAAACGATACCCGTGTTGATTACTTATTATTATTTCCTAAGAATAATTTGTATGATACTTAGCTTGCGTATACATATATGTATTTTATATGTATTATATTATATATATTTGAAGCGTTGAAAAAGGATAACATCAAAATGAGTTTCCTCCTTTTCACCCCAATTGAACTTTACACTTTTCTGAGTCAGCTTCGTCATAGGCTTGGCAATCTTGGAGAAACCTTCGATAAATCGTCGGTAGTAACCGACAAGACTTAGAAATTGGCGAATTTCTGTGGGGTCTTGGGTGTAGATTCTCAATCTTGATTGACTCAAATCTGTCGCAGGATCAAGTGGATGCTTCATATCAATCACTCTACCGCGTGCCATAGAAATTTATACTTCGATAGCCAAAAGTGCATTCAAGGAACTTGGCGTACAATTCTTCCTTCTTGAGCAACTCCAAAATTAGTCTAAGATATGCATCATGTTCTTCCTTGATCTTCAAGTAGATCAAGATATCATCGATGAACACGATCATAAATTTATCTAAGTATGGTCTGCATACCCGGTTCATCAAGTCCATGAATACTATCGGCGCATTAGTTAACCCGAAAGGCATCACTTGGAACTTGTAGTGACCATAGCGGGTCCTAAACACCGTCTTTAGTCTATCCCTATCACAAACTCTGAGTTGGTGATAACAGACCTCAGGTCGATCTTCGGATTTACAACTAGATCCTTGCAATGATCAAACAAGTCGACGATTCTGAATGTAGTTCGATTATAGGTCGTAACATCCAAAAAGGAGCCGTTCTTTCTTTTTGACAAACAAAACTGGAGCTCCTCAGGGTGAGAATCGTGGTTCTTATAAATCTTTGTCATAAGGTTCTTGTGTAGTTGGGTAGATATTTCTTCCATTTCCGTTGGGAGCTTATCTATACGGGGCTCGGCTACAGGTGCAGCACTGGGGGGATAAGGCGATTTGGAATTCAACTTGTCGTATTTGGTGGTAAAAACAGGTAGTCTTCATGAAGACCTCTGGAAAGTCTCGTACAGTCGGCAGGCTCGAGTCATTTCTCCTTGGACTGTCCTTTTTTTCTTTCACCGTAACTGCACAGAAATAGTTGACAACCTTTCTCCATTGACTTCTAGGCTTTTACACATGATTTAATGTAACGTTTGCTTTTTTCTCCTTGTCACTTTTGATCCTTTGAACGATCATTAATTTCATTCCGTAAGGAATACGCACTCTCTTCTCATCACATACAATCATGCCATGATTCTTTGCTAACCAATCCATGCCGATGATAACGTCGGAAAGACTACCCAAATTTAGGGCCATCGGGTCGATATTAAAAGGGGGTGTCCTAACAATCCTAATGTTCTGCCTTAAGACAATGTGGTTTTGAAGTTCTTCCGTAGCTAAGCTCGACGATAGTAAGTCTAGGCAAGGGATGATATCTAGCAATGCACTAAAAGTAATTGATACGAAACTTCTATCGGCACCCAATCAAATCAACATATAAGCTGATATCGTTGAGAAGGTACATACCGTGACAAGTGTTGGAACCGGATTAGCGTACTCCTCCTAGGGGACATTTGCTTTGCCTCTCTGCTACGGAACTCTTGCTTTGTTCCCATGTTTTGGTTCTTTATTTGGGACAATCCTTCCTGGTAATGTCTTGTACTTCACATTCAAAACACGTTACAACTCATAATTCGGCCTGGAGTTCCTTGTGTAGTTAAGTCACAAAAGACTGCTCTCCCTGGCCAGATGTCTAATCTCTTAAAATTATGAAACTTAGCAGTACATGTCTTAGTGGTGTAGCTTACACTAATGAGAGAAAGGAAGTATTATCATATACCATTCTTCTTATTGTTACGCCGTTATAGGCTCTAGCAACATTTGGCTTTGTATTCTGTGTTTGTGGGGGTGGTTGTTGCCCATGGTTGCCTCTATAGGTGTTGTCCAATTCTATTGTTTCTGCGTTTTCAAGCATGCTTCAACTTTTTAGCCATCAAGTTGTGGGCAATTCGATCGCATCTTGTAGTCTTGCGGGTTCTGCAAAGCAATCATTTCCTTTGATATTATCAGGAGACCTCCAATGAATTTCTCACTGATCTTCCTCCAGGGGGTCCATTTTGAGTTCACTTATGGTAGTTCTTGGAACCATTGAGTGTAAAGTAGTCATGTCATGTTCTTCACCGACAAAAATTCTCACAACTCGGTTTCCATCGTTTGGATCTCATTTCACGGGCGGATACACTTCCAGTCATCTGCTTAACAGTATCTTCATGATAAAGCTTTATGTATGAGCCTTAGTTCCGATGTTCTTTATGAGGAATTCCACCAGGTTAATGCACTTTCGAGTAAAGTGCAGGTAGCATACTTCACTTGATATCTCTCTAGACAGTTGTGATGTTAGAAACACGTTTCTTCTTTCTTCACTCCATCTTATTCAAACCAAACCACACCTTCTGTTCCTTTTAAAACTCGTGGTTGACATTTCATGAATTTGGTTAGTACATTTACGAGCAAAAAGGCCTAGCGCCTCTTCCCATTACATTACGGTTCTCATTACCGTCATGATCATTGCCTCCATTGTTTCCATTTCCATCACCATTTCCATTACCATCTCCTCCTTTATTTTCATTCCCATTCCTGAGTCCAAGATCTCGGTTAACTTGACGAGCCTCTAGAGCGGTCTACAAGTGGAGTTTGGATCATTTCTTCTAATTGCGGCATGGGGGTCATCCGGAACAAGTTTAGGTCATTTTTCTTCATAATAAGGTACACCCATAGTGAGCTTTGAAAACAAATACAACGATTTATTAGATAACGATAAATTAATACAAGAACGAAAATAAAAATATAATTCAACACGATTGCCTGAACGAATAAATTCATATAGATAAAATAGGCGAGTGAGAATCAAAACCAACTTTTCAATTTCATGAATAAACAAGCATAATGCGGTTACAACAAAATCAAACAATGGTACTTGACTCACAATTATTTTCTACGCTAACATTTGACCTACCATCAGTCTAGTGTTCCTACTATGAATCATGGTACTACTAGTAAGGGCGATAAACCCAAATGTTCTAGCACATACGACTCCAACCTCCTAAGTTCCCTCGAGTATCATCACGATCCCTCCGAAACGGGACAAAAAGCTCCTCTGTGAAAGTGGACTTATGAAGTCAAAGATTGTTACACTGATCTCTTAATATCCAAAATAGCACGAACCTTGAGGGTTCTCCAACCTCAAGCGCTCATTCTCTTGATCTCGAGCTCTTTTCTCCTAGCTATCAGCTGATCGGCTCCAAAGTCTCTGATCAGTCGCAATCGACAATCTATCGATATGAACCTAGGGACATGTGATGGGTAAAGTTAGCACAATCATCTAAGTAATCGCAAGTCCTCGATATGAGAACAATGCATCTAATGCCAGTACTGAATAAGAAGAATCCTTCCAGCTGGCCTCTACCTATCTCTCATCAACTATCGGTGCCGACATCGGTCGATATACCCTAACCATGTCTCCCGCATTGGTGCCAAGCCTCATTACTCCTCGGTGTCATCTGAATTTCCCTAGGGTCAATCTTAACATGATCTCTAACATCATCCCCATCACCTATACCCAACTCCATATCAACCTCAGTCTCTATAGGATAAACTCGGTTCCTCTCTATGCTAGCCTCAGATGAATATGAATCTCTGAACCTCTTACGAGGTGGTAAGAGATCAGCATGGGTAGAAGCTAATGATCCCATAACTGGTGTAGATGATGGTACAGAATCAACCGGGGATTTACATCTCTTGCGAGATGGTCCAGCCAGAATGTGAAGATTAAATGCATGGTCTCTTTGTGAATATCTAATGGATGACTCTGATGTAGTCGGTGGATACAAAGTAGGATAATCGTAGTAGCACACAACGAAGAAATGACTGCACTACGTCGTGTGCTCTCCCGGTGGGTAACCAATCTAGGTATACGCTCTAGTCGAAGATCCAGAATGGAGCTGGATTGGGTACATCAAAAACGTAAGGATTGAACTGGTGGATGAATCGAAGTATGACTAAAAGAAGCATGAGGGGTGGTCTGAAAGCACGAGGTGATAACACTACTTATGCAAGTCTTCACGTGCAGGAAATAGGTCCAACCTTTTGATATGTGAGAAATCAATATTCTTTATTATATCCAAAATGGCCCTTAAATGATCAAAATGTGCAAAAATATGCTTGTATTTGTGTATTTTGTTGTTTGTGTATGTGTAGGTACGGATAATGCAAATTGTTAGCCTCAAAATATTGAGTCGAACATGAAGTTCGTTCATTATGTATTTAAGTCTCGGTCAATTAATTAGTTAATGTTGTAAATCGATTATTATCGGGAATCGGGCTCGTAGTTAAACTATTATTTAATATGTTTTCGGGTATAATCCCAAGCCAAAAAACGAAGCCCGCAAGTCCTAGTTAAACTATACCCGCGAGTACATTAAATGTGTAGGGGTATATATATAGATATTTTTCACTTGGAAAAATATCTATCTCATAATTCAAATCTAATCTATCTCATAATTCAAATCTAATCTATCTCATCTCTCTCATTATTTTCTAAAAATATCTTCTATTTTTCTCTCATCTCTCTCTCTTCTTTTCTCTCTCTAAACAATCTTCTCTTTTCTAGTTTCTTGGTTCGATCCGTGTTATGTTATGTGAAAGTGTAAATCGGGCATCCGACAATTGATCTTCAGTGCCTCGGGTTGGGTTTAGGATTGTTTTGTTGGTAATTTTTTTAAGCTTATTATTCGGTAATTTGTTTTTGTTTTTGTTTTCATTTCGTCATAATTTTTTTCTTGCAACAAAAGTTATTATTACTTTCTATCTTATTAGTTGTAAGCTTATTCGACAACTGTTGTAAGCTTTTATCATTGGCCTTATTTTCATTTGGGTTTCACATCAGTTACTGTTAAAACTCTCATTTGGGCTTGATTAATTTTCAAATTTTTTCCCATAGATCACGTCGTTTATTTTCTCTTTAAAATCGTTTCACGTTCTTATTGGTTAGCCTAGTTTTGGTTTATCCTTTTTATTTTCTTTCTTGTCTGTTTGCTTATCTGCTAAATAGCATTCAAATTTCCTGGCTATACCACTGTTCTAAGCTTTTTTGGATTGTTCTTACGTAGCTTAATATCGTGATTATTTGTCTGCCTTAAGAGCTTATTAAGCTGGCTTATTCGTATGGTTTACACGGCTGAAACAAAGATAAGAGAAAGGTGCCAACAAGGCGTTTGATATTTGGTCGAACGAATTGCAATTTGTGAAGCATCCGAACGAGTTACCTTTCGACTTGAAACCGAACGGTAACATCTCTAAAGACCACGAAGAGTTAACCTGCCATAGAGCCGAAATGAGCCAACACCTTGAAACCAACGAAACGAATGGAAATCTCAAGGAACCGATCGAGTATACTTTAGTTAGCACCGAACCAGTGACCTTCTAGCTTGAACCGAACTAGCAACACCACTTGAGAACCGATCGAGTCACTTCAAGAAGTACCGAACGAGTAATTTTTTTTATTTGGAATCGAACGAGTTACGTTGTGAAAGAACCGAATGAGCACAATTATTTGCAATCGAACGAGTTAATTCCTAGCTTATTCGAAAGAGTGAATTTCTAGGTGAATCGAGACGATGGAACTTAAGAACGTGAACAAACGAGTGCCTATCATGAACCGAACGAGTTGGCTTCTTCGATTACCGAAAGTGGAAACAATCTATTGGGCCGGAAGAGTGAAAGCCACTAGCATCTAACGAGTTTTTTTCTAGCCTTGAACGAACTAATTCAACCACGAGGAACAAAACTTAAAAGTTTTAAAATTTTTTGTTTTTTCGGTTTTCGAGTTAGTGTCGTTGAAACCAAGGAATGGACATACACTTATCGTGCTTCGTTGTATCGCTTTCGATCAACGTAGGTTGGTATTTTGCTTTTACCTGACGGATAACGTCGCGTTTGAAAGAGATAGATACAACATTTCATTTTTGGTAAAATTTTGAAATACGAACAAGAAAGAAAAATGGTTGGGAAAATTTTTTAATTATTTTAAACAAATTTGGAAATTGTACAATGAAGTCCCTGAACTTAAAGGTGGTTTCAAAGTTATCTTTGTTTGTTTTTAAACCCTTTTTGTTAATTGGCTTACACGTTAGTCCTTAATTGATTTAATGCAGCACTGTTGGTAAATCTCCAAAGTGAAAGTAATTGCAGTTTGTCCTTATTTGAGTATTTAATCAATCGTTAATGCATTTCAAGCTCCAAAATCGTGCACCGTTCATATTTTTAGCTCACAAAATCGTTCAAAAAAGTTCATTGTTCTTCAACAACAACAACGATTGCAAAAATCATTAATTCTTTTTTTTACGGTTTTTCTGGAGTTTAGCAAACAAATCTTGCAAAATTACTCTTGTATTTTCTTGGGTTTAGTCAAGACTTGTAAAATCCCCGTTTTTTTTAAAAATAGTTTTTCTACAAAAACAAAATCATATCACTTTAAGATCCAACAAATCTCTTACACTTCATAATTCACGATAAAATGGGAATCAAAGAATAATTCAGCTTGGGGTTCAGTTTAGAGGAACAGAGATACAGAAATACAATGCAAGCAAAGATTTTCAAAGAAAATCCTTGAAACACTATTAATGGAAATAAATCAAACTTCAAACTTTCGAAAGATGAGTATATTGTATTAACAAGTTTTGCACAACTCTTGGTGATAGTGCAGAACCTTCATGTTTCAGTCTACTCTAACACTTATTAACTTAGAAAACTTCTCAATGCAGACGACAACTTCACGAGATGGATTCAAATCCGTTAAGTGTGATCAAAGTACAGATTGAAAAGGTTCATTACACTGATTGTTAAAAGCCTCTCGATATGTATTCAAGATTCTTTTTCATAGATCGAGAAGTACGAGAAAACTTCAGGATTTCCTCTACAATGACAAACTTAAACATCAAGGAAAACAATCATCAGAACATGAACTCATTGAGCAAAGTATAATAGAAAGAGCCAGTCATGATCAAGAGGCTTAGATGACCGTTGAAAAAAGTTGATTGAACGACGGTTGCAGATTCAACAGTGCAAGGTTCAAGAAGGTTCAATATCGGTTTATAAGTTCAGGAGATGAAAACAAGCAGTGGGATTGAATCAGATGAAGTGATGATAAACAGACTTTGGAAGCACATTTCAGTTACATCGCAAAGATTAGGAGGTTCCCTGAAGAATCCCGTTCTACTAGTCAGCATTGAACATGGTACAAAACCAAAATGAAATGATTGTATATGCCAATGTGAGACGACATTCTGAGGCAATGAATCCATAATGACCACATATGTTTTGTGAGAAGGATGATAGCAATGTCATTCCTGATTCATCAAATATATGTACTATTGTAATTAGGTTGATCAAAATGCGTGAGAATGTATTGATGCCGCAGTGGTGCGCTTGCCTAATTTAAATTGATTATTTGACTTCTTGATACGGAGGAAAACAAAATGTAATAAAGCAATTACAGCAAAGCAACGCCCTGGCCTCACTTAACTTCTAAGAATTAAGGGTTGCAAACGGTGCAAAACTAACTTGAGGAGATAGTAGGGCTCTAGGGGAGGCTTACTAGCAGTTGGTATAGTTGTCTGATTGCACTTAAGACCAAAAACAGAATTGAGCTTGCAGAAAAGTAAGGCCCTTAATGGACACGAACGAGTGTTTATGAAATTCTTCAACAAAGTTAAATGAAAATTAGGACTATAGCTCTAAAATACAGTTGAAATTAAAGAGGTATGAAACCTAAAGCTATGAAATTTCAGTTGTCAATCAAAACACGGATAGCTAGTTCAAAAAGAGTTGTTAACTATGTCACATTTTGAAGGTCAATCTCAAAGAGAAAGTAAGGTTTATTTCGGATTTAAAGGTTAAGGAAGGAAAGAATTGGAACGATGATTGAAAATGGACAAACAAATAAAAAGTTTTTTAAATTGAAATTCTTTATAAACGCAATCAGGTCAATTAGAACCATTCACATGTTAGCACTTTATGCGCCAACGTATAATGGTAGATCACATTTGTAATCAAAGTACCTCCAATGATAGCTCAATATGAAAAGCCTCGTGTGTATGATAATCCATATGATTATTCTGATCTGAAACAGATTTTGCCAATGGGGGATAGAGAAGTGCTCTTGAAAGGAGAGTAGACTAAAATTGGATAAAGACAAAGTGAAACCATTATGATTACACATATCAAAACAGTCTTTTATGGAAAACTTTCTAACACCATCCAAACTCTCTTGATCAGTTGGAACACGTTAAAAGAAGTTAGGAAGAAATGTGGAGAAATAGTTTAACAGAACAAAAACCAAACATTGCAAAAACGTGTCCCTTCTACCCGTTTCATAACTCTTTAGTTTTAAAAGTAGGACAATTTATAACGATCTGAAAACAACTTCAATCATTTTAGAACAATTTGTAAACATAATTGGTCTAATCATACTAATAGTGCATTTTCCTACCCAATGCTTAAGAGTATGGAAGTTTTGATAAAACATTTTAATGCCTTTTCTACAAAAAACTATACTGGACAGTCATTGTTTGTTCTGAACTAAAAACAGAAATGCATGTACGATTTGGAGGAGTTACATCCTTTGAAAAAGGAGGTTGACGAATTGAATCTTTTATGAAAAAAAGCTGATTTTCCACAACAGTGATGATTACATCTAAGCTAGAGTGTATGTTACTAAAGATGTTATATGTCCATATTTATTCTCTGTTGAATTTAAATGCTCATACTGGATTTACATGCTTATTTCTTCAACAAGGTCAAAAGAATGTGAATGTCTTGCCAACCCAAAAGCTTTCGAAACAAACTGGAAGCTATTAACAAAGAAGTTCATAATTAATTTTTTAACGAGTTTGCTAAACTTGAAAAACACTCGATTTCTCTTGAACTTTTCTTTCAACATTGAAAGACAGATGAAAAACAACCCAGTTTGCAAAAAGAAAATGTTCAAAATGTTATTTCGAAATGAACGTGAACAATATCATGAAATACAAGATTTGAAAAGCTCAAAGAAGGACAAGACATAGAATATATAAGTGAGTTAAAAGAAATCATCGAGACCTGCATAGGGAAAGTCTTGGAGACTCCAATTTAATAAACCATCCTGTTGTTCGACACCAAATGTTCAACGAATTCCAACACCATTAGTTTTAGGGTGAAAAACCGACTCCTTTTTCAAATTCTCTGAAATGAGATGTTTTCAAACGAAACTGTCGGTTAATAAAAATAATGTGTCGGATGGTTTATTTAAACAAGTCACTCAACGAATTTTTGCCTCAGATTAGAAACAAGCAGTTCGAAACACCATGTGATTGCACCTGGCCCTCTGGAATAACCAAAGAGTGTGTTCTTTCAGTCTACCTAAAGAATTTGTTAGGCTCAAATTACATGTTATAATACTACCTAGAGAAAGCTAAGAAAGTGCACAATTCAGAAAGGATTAAAGAATGGTGGAAAACTAGTATGATTGATCCTGCTAGATTACCCAAACACTGCTAATGGTTGAAAAAACTAGGAATTGGCAACGCATCAATGAGGAGTCGAGTTTAAACAAGTGATTTGCACTTAGGAAGAACATAGGAAACACAAAGCCTTTCTTGAACAGTTCATACTATGAATTGCAACTGTACTTAATGCAAAAAAGTGCCTTTACTTGAAAATCATTGTTGAATGGTCCTTAGAATTACCTCTAAGGTTAAATCCTCGTGCCTATGGCCCAGGAATAAGGATGCAAAAATCCCATAAGACAACAAAGTGATATATGCGTAGGAAAGTCAAGTGCATTAAGAAAACAGAAAGACAGATCCAACAGGACATAGGTTCTCAAACAAAAAGACTACCATGGTCCCTGAGAAAAACAATGAATCCTAGATCTTGTCTTAGGTGGAAAACCAACGGGTTAGATCTTTAGTATTGTTCGTTTAGGTGGATTCCACAGGATCCGTTATAAACTCTTGCAGGGCAAGGTTGACAGTGAACCACGTTGTTTCAATAGTAGAATATCCTCATATTCATGCATGCAAACAAACTTGGTTTAAGTGCAGGTACGTCATTCAATGGTCAAAAGCAACAACGAATTGACCTAAATGCAGATGCACTTACAATGAAAAGCAGGAAAATCTCAGGGGAGTAATGGTTGCTGAAAATTACTATATCTAAAGAAACCAGTGCAGAAATGGTTTCACTAAGATGAGCTACATTAATGGGTTGTTGAAAATAACACTTCAGGCGTTCCTCATTGTTCAAAATGACGTTTGAACCAGCAGTTCAAGCTCGGTCATCAATGTTATGGTGTTGCTTAAACTTAAAACTTCGGCCCGGTTTTCCTCAATGTTCAAAAGAGTTTCGATCGAAGCAGGATCAAGCCTCGGTCTTCAAGGCAATGGCGTTTGAGCAAAACGCAGTTCAAGCCTCGTTATTCATCGATAAGAATTTGATCTAACCGTTCAGACTCAGAATTCAAGACCAAGCAATGAAAGTCAAGTTCAAAGTGGTTCCAAAAGTTGTTCCTCTAGCAGGTCAGACAACTACAGTACGAAATGTTGAATTTTCTATTTCCTCCATCTTATAGCAATTGCTGAAGACAACATGTAATAAAATACAAAATCAAAAAATCAGGAAAATTTCCAAAAAGAGTCTTCTCGACTTGTCTCTTGGAATCGATAACATTTACGTGTTAGATATGTAATTATACATTGACACGGGGTGTATGTTTAAATAAGGTTCGAGCGAGAGTTGCATAAAAAATAGTTTCAAAAACTTGTCATTTCTAATTTTCTAAATCGGCTTATGTGCAAATATCAGTACATAACCCGGACTTAAAATAAAGGAAGGTTTATAATTATCCTGCCATCTAGTTATAAAAATTAACGGTTCTCGGTCTTGAGCTGTTCCTTACAAGACATTCATGTTTTTACGCACAAGAAAAAGGAAGTGTACGTTTCGTGCGGCTTACCCTTTAACTAGTTAGAAGAAGAAGTCTCTTAACATCTGGTTTTTCAAAAAGTTGAACACGATTTTTCAAGAATTTCTCCATGACAATTCATAATCTTTCAAAATTGGGTGTTCAACACTCCAACCCTCACAATTGGTCCTATTTTTGAGGGGGAGTTTTTCGAAAAACAAAGGTTTAATGTTTTTGGATACATCATCAACGACCATTCTTATGTATTCAAAACATTATCAAAGGTTCCAACACTCATTCATGTGATAATATTTTTCCAACAGAATATTCAAGACATATTTAATCACAATGGTATTTTAAAAAACTAAGTGTTTATGATTTAAAATAAGGGGAGAAAATGTAATTAAAATATGTTCTCCATCGGACCAATGTGCTGAACAGTAAGAAAAGGTTTTAGGTTTGATACTGTTTACCAAAAAAAACATCTTTAATTCTCACGATGGATTTGTAGTAGTATAAGGTGGTTTTAGGTTAGGAATCAATTCCTATGATCCAACCAGAACCGAAGGATCTACCAGGAATCCAAAGTTAGTAAAATAGCAAGTTCCTATAGGTTTTTTGGAGATGAATGTATATGGGAATAATGCCGACTAAGATTGAGCTAACATTGGAACAATCACAACAAGGTGTTAGTAATGACGTCTTGGTAAGCATTGAAGGCGTTGAAGAATTAAAAAAGAAATGTAAGATAAAGGGTCTAAAGAAAGAAGTCATACACACAACTTAGGCAGAAAAGGGTCAATACATACGCTTTTTGTCAGAATTCACATGTTGATTGTGACATTGTGAAAACGACATCATGGACCAGGATGCAATGCACAACCCTTCCAGCCATTCGGGTTTTTCTTAACAGTCATTGTATCATTTGTCACAGTGAGATAACCTAAGTTATCTATTGAATATCACTCTGAGATGTTGATATTGAATAGGTGCATATTGCTCCAGCTATTCCGAGTGTACTAATACCAAAATGCACTAATACGAGATTAGAGAAGAGATCAAACAAAATCTCGTTACAAGAGATCAATCTAAATCTCGTTAGGACACATTCCATTTCAAACACTTGTTGAACATCATCAGGTTCACAAGCTGTTATCAAGAGTCCTACGCAATATCATTGTGATATTTGCCAGAACATCCGAGTGATACTAATGTATTCACAATGAAGATGGAAATCCTGCTTGAGCCAGCATCAAACAAGCTCTTGGTAGGTGACTTGCGAGATTCTATATGAATCAAACTTGTGACAACTGGATATCGATTTGGTCCAGTAAATGAATTGACGGTTGATGAATTTTGATAAAAACATGACACTCTCGATGTGTTACAAAAACTCTTTAACGAGTGACACGTCGATTGATTTTCAAATCAATTTTCTCGTTTATCACTAACGTAAACCTGCAGGTCAAACGGTGGTAACGGCAACCTCAATCCCATTCAAATGCTCAATCTACGAAGACATACTATCTAGAAAGCTCAAGATTTAAAGACAAAGACTTCCGCTAACTCTGATTTAAAGCTTTCAAGATAATGCAAAAGTATGAGCATGTTGGTCAAAGACACAAGATCGCAAGATGGCATAGACGATAAAGACAATGACAAAGGCTCAAAGTCTAGACCGCAAAGCATGAAGGAACAAGTTTACAACAAAGAACAAAGAGAAAGACCAAGACCACATGAGCTTAACGACAAAAGCAATCTCATTATCTCATGAAGGAGTGTCATCATTGAACTCACTTCGGGGGAGATTGTTAGCCTCAAAATATTGAGTCGAACATGAAGTTCGTTCATTATGTATTTAAGTCTCGGTCAATTAATTAGTTAATGTTGTAATAGAATATTATCGGGAATCGGGCTCGATAGTTAAACTAATATTGTATATGTTTCGGGTTTAATCCCAAGCAAAACCCGAGCCCGAGTCCTAGTTAAATATCCCTCGCGTCACATTAAATGTGTAGGGGTATATATATAGATATTTTCTCATATGAAAATATCTAATCTCACAAATATCTTTTTTTCTAATACATCTTTTTTTCTCTCATCTCTCTCTCTTCTCTCTCTCTCTAAACCATCACCTCCCTATCTTATTTCTATTTTCTTGATTCGATCCGTGTGGTTCGGCATATGAAGTGTTAGACGGGTTCCTACAATTGGTATCAGTCGCCACGGGTGGGTTTAGTGATTATTGTGTTTGTTGTTTGAGCTTCATTCGTATTTTTTACTCTTCCAAGTTCGTCATTTTTTTTATCTTCCAAGTTCTAGTTTTTTTATTTTTTTATGTTATAAACGTTTTCTTGTTAATGTTTTTTAGTAGCAAAATTATACTTTGTTTTGGTCTTGAAAACATAGAATTCAACAAAAGAATCTTCTACTTGTCTCTTTCATTTATAAATTGTTGGTATTAAGGAAACCAAACGTTTTATTTTTTCTTTGTTTCATTCATTTTCTTTGTTTGGTTCTGGCTTTCAAATAACAAAAACAAGAACTAGTCATCTTTCAAAAGGAACCGAACCAGTTGATATTTAGTATCACCGAACGTGCCATTTTCTTGTTGAGAACCGATCTAGTAGTTTTCGTTAAGGAAAGCCGAACTAGTTTCTTTCATCATCAACCGAACGAGTGAAATTCACAAGAGCCGAACGAGTGAAAAAAATTAAGAGCCGAACGAGTGAAAAACTTAAGAGCCGAACGAGTGGAAAACGTAACAACCGAACGAGTGGAAAACTTGTACAACCGAACGAGTGGAAAACGTAACAACCGAACCTGATTAAGCCGTCAATTCATTTCCTGGAACAAGTTTGATTCACATTGAATCGCACCATCGTTTCTTTCCAGTTGACACAAGTTTGATTCATATAGAATCTCGCAAGTCACCTACCAAGAGCTTGTTTGATGCTGGCTCAAGCAAGATCACTCGGATGTTCTGGCAAAATCTCAAGGATAATGCGTAGGACTCTTGTTAACAGCTTGTGAACTAATTGGTGTTCAACAAGTGTTAGTAATGGAATGTGTCCTAATGAGATTTATTTATGGATCTCTTGGCTCTAGACTCGATTAGTGCGTTTTGGTTTTAGTAATCGGAGGCTGGAGCAGACTGCCACCTATTCAATATCAACTATCTCGGAGTGAGAAAGTCAATAGAAGTCGTGTGTATCTCCGTGACAAATGAGACAAGTTTCTGTTAAGAGAAACCCGAATGGCTGGGGAGGGTTGTGCATTGCATCACTGGGTCCATGATGTCGTCTTCAATGTCAGCAATCAACATTGTGATTCTGACAGCATATGTATTGACCCGGTTTCTGCCTAAGTTGTGTGGAGGGCTACTTTCTTTACACCCTTTATCCATACATTTCTTTTTCATTCTTCAACCCCTTCAATGCTTACCAAGACGTCATTACTAACACCTTGTTGTGATTGTTCCAGTGTTAGCTCAATCTTAGTCGGCATTATTCCCTTATACACATTCATCTCCAATCATACCTAAGGACTGCTATTTCTAACTATGGAGTGTCCTTGGGTAGATCCCTCCGGTTCTGGTTGGATCATAGGACAAATACCTAACCTTACCACCTTATGACTTCAGAATCGTCATGAAATAAGATGTTGTAGGGTATGAGATCGTAACCATAAAACCTTTTTCGAAGAGTATCAAGCACTTTGAGTCGATAAGATCACTTATTATTTTCAAGATCACATTTTAAATACATTTCTCCCCTTATTTTAAATACTAATTCACTTAGTTTTTGAAATACTTTGTGATTAAAATTTGTCTTGAAATACCATGGGGAAAACTTTTACTTAGCATGAATTACATTAAAACAAAACCTTGCTCCCCTCGATTTTACATTATGTTTGACACCAAAAATATGATACCAGTTGTAAATGAATATATAAAATTGAGGGTTAGCGATTGTTGAGCACACATTAGAATATTATTAATTGTCATCAAAGAATGCTTGAAAAATGTGCTCAACCACCTAATCATCCTTATAACAATCAATCTATTTAATAGTCGTTATTATTCCTTAATGTATTAGACCTTTTATAATGTTTGAATGTCTAAGAAATTATCAGAAAGTTATATGTAATCCAACAATTCATTAAAACATTGTTTATTTAGAAAAACTCCCCCTCAAACTTTGACTCATTTAAAAAATGACACCAAATGTAGAATAATTGTCTTGTAAAACAATATGAGGGATGGACTGTTGAACACATAATTTTGAAAGATTATGAATTGTTATTGAGAAATTCTTGAAAAATTATGTTCAACTTTTTGAAAAACCAAATGTTAGAAGACTTCTCTTCTAACGCTAAGGATAAGCGCACTTATGCGTACACTCTCCTTTGTCATTCGGGTCCGAGTTGCAATCTGAGAGTGATTACAAGTCATAAAGAAAAATTAGAAATGACATGTTTTGAAAGCATTTGAAACTCCTGTTCGAACTTCATTTACACGCCCGTGTTGATATTAATCAACATTTCTAGGTACGTAAATGTTATCGATTCCAAGAGACATGTCGAGAAGAATATTTTTTGATTTTTTGATTTTGTATTTTCTTTTTGAAATTTTATATTTTTGTATTTGGTTTTATAAAAAAATATTTACATGTTAACCTCAGCATCGTTATGTGATGGTGAAATAGTAATTCCAACACTCGTCGTGATGTAGCTGTCTTGTCTGCTGGAGGAACAACTTTTGGAACCAGCTTTGAACTTGACAGTTCATTGCTGTGGTCGTGAATTCCGAGTTCTGAACTGTTATGATCAGAAGTCATTGCTTATTCATCAGATGAAAATTCCTTGAAGCCCTGGTTTCTCAGATATCAGTCTTTTCAGCAACCAAACTCGGAGTCCTTCCTTTGTAGGATTTAAAGATGTACCTGCATGTATGTTAAGTGTACCTGCACTGACATCAAGAGTTTGTTCGCATTCATACTTGTTAGTGATATCGTCATTTGAACCATTTTGGGGTTCACTGTCAACCTTGGTTGTGCTAGATGTGAATATCTTTCCAGTAGGAACCCACCTAAGACCAACTGTCTTGAAAATTTTACCCGTTGGTTTCCACCTAAGACAAGATCTATGAGTCATTGTTTTCTCATGCACAACAGAAGTCTTTTTGATTGAAGACCTATGTCTTTTTGGTATCTGTCTGTCTGATTTCTTTGCAAAACTTGCTTGCTCTACAGGTATGTATCTTTTTGTTGTCTTATTGGATGGAACCTTAGCACGTGAGTTGACTTTAATTCATAATTTTGTTACACAGAATTATGATTGGCATTAAAGACACATTTCTGACATGTTGAGCAAACAAAATGTTTGGAGTCAGAAAAACTTCTAGAATTCCTAGAGTGTTCTGCTATGGGCACAGTCTTTGTCATGATGCAACTACTCTTAGATGCGGGCCAATTCCTAGACTTTTGGTTATTGATCCTAGGTTTTAGTTTGCTACCATTTGCCGTGCTTTATGCTCTAGCAGAAGGCATCACACTAGGTTCTGAATCATAATGCTTTCTGTGTCTTTTTCACTTAGCTTCCTCTAGGTAGTGATTATGAACCATGTCATTTGAGTTATCCTAGATGAAGCCATGGTGCAATCATGTGAGTAGGGGTTTGGCAACAGTAGATTCTCTTTGCCTAGGCCAAATAATGTGTAGTGACTGGTTTGACAATCGCTATTGACATTTAACTTGGGAGGCAAACCCGTTGCTTTGAAAATCTAGGTCGTTCAGACTTAAACCAGTCGGTTGTCCATAACAACTGATTGTTTTCTACTGATTGTAAAGCCGGTTTCCCCTAAGACCTGACGATTTTGCAAACTTAGTTATTTACACTATTTCCTTTTAATTTCCTTAATCTCATTTTTTTAATGCTGCAATTGCAAATCCTTTTTCCTGAAGTTGAGCTTTGAAGTCATCATTTTTTGCAATCAAAGAAGTTTGTGTGTTCTATGTTTTCTTAGCTCTCGTAGTCTTGATAGAATCAAACATTTCTTTGTAATGCCTTTTCAAAGTCTCATTTTCCTTTAAGTAACTTAGCCCACTTTATGTTCCAAAATTCGATTGTTTTATTGTTCAATTACATCTATGTCATGTTTTTAAACCTTGCTTCATTACTTTTTAACTTTCAAAAATTGACCATGTTGCCCGTCTTTTTAAAGCTTGATTTTGATATTTAAGTTCAAAATTAACACAATGTGCTTCTATTCTTAAAAAATCTTTTTGAAATTAGGCAACAGTCTTTTTGAGACAAATATTTTCAAATTCGAGGGATTGATTTGTTAGTTCAGTTGTATGGTTATCATTTACATTAGCAGGCAAAGGACATGTGTCACGACATTGTTCAACATTCTGGTCAACCTCTCATTTATTATTGAATTCAGGTTGCTCAGTATGTTGTTGTCTTGTAGCAAATACATTGATTTCAGCAGTTGTTTGTACCTCAGCCATTGGCTCTTCATCATATATGGGTCTAATATCTGCATCATCAGCATGTGCATCATTCCCTGATCTGCTGCTTGTATCCTGCTCTTTTGATTCTGTCCCAATGCTTTATGTGTTAACCAAACTAGCATCCACTGCTTTTCCTGTATCAACCGTTCCCTTTGTTGTTAGAATCTGTCTCTCATTCACCCTGATTTCATACTCTCTTTTATGCAGTGCTCTTTCATCAATCGACTTCTTAACAGATTCCATGTGTTGGATCAGTGTGTCACAGAATTCTGGAATCTCAAGTTGAGTGTATTGTAGAAAGTAGTTGCGTGTCATTACAACATATTCATCATCCATATACATTCGTGACTTAATGAACATTTGAAATTGTGTCTCGAGTACTTTAAAAGCAAGCCAAGTATCCCAATCTCTGAAATCTTCTTTGTCAAGTTGCTTTTCTAGTTGATCCACGTATAGGAACATTGTGCCTGTGAAAGTCTCTATATCTTGACCAAAGAATGTCGCAAATGCACGTTTGAATCCAGACTCAGTTTCAAGTTCCTTTTAAGTCGTTGTTTAAAAGAAGTGCTTGAGCTGTGAATAAAGGTTGTCGAAAAGATACGCAGCAACATTTCTTTTGCTTTGTGTCTTGAATTTAGTTGCAATTTGTTGTTACTTCCGAATTAGGAACACGAAGATAAAGTGTATCTTTTTGTTTCATTTTTATTTGAAAATTAAAGTGAAAAATGATTGAGGATCTTAAGTAGATGTTATGTGATTGATTGTGTAAAAAGAAAGCAATAAACGTTCACGGGATTTTAAAAGTGAGAAAAGAATTGTGACTTTCGCGGGATTTTACAAAATCTATAGAAAACTGTGAATGTTAATTGATTTGGATTAAGGTTTGTTTGTTGTGAATGTCGTGAAAGTTCAAAATTCTAAACTGACATATTTTGCTTGAAATTGTGCATATTTCGCTTGGCTTGAAAATGACATATTTCGCTTCAAAGAATTACACATTTCGCTTGAAAACTGAGGACTGCACATTTCGCTTGATTAATTCATATTTCGCTTAAGTTCAGAAGACTGCACATTTCGCTTGAAAGAGAACATATTTCGCTTGAACTCAACATATTTCGCTTGACCTAACACTGCATGTTTCGCTTGATAAACATATTTCGCTTAAAGTCAATCTTGCATGTTTCGCTTGAAATTCAATCCTTCATGTTTCGCTTGATTTGCATATTTCGCTTGAACTCGTACATATTTCGCTTGAATTTCAAAAAATTTGGCAGAGTTTCGTTTTAGTTTAATGTAATATTTCGCTTGACTTTCACCTGCATATTCCGCTTGAAACTAAATCTACATATTCCGCTTGAACTTTTCCTACATATTTCGCTCAGGCTTGTCTTACATATTCTGCTCGGTGTCACTTTCGGGTTAGAACCACTTAACTAACAAACAAAGTGTCCTTGTCTTGTGAAGCAAAATTTGTGGATCTTGGTCCCCTCTTTTTGACCGGATGTGAGCACAAAAAAATAAGCAAAACTCAAATAAGCCACGAAAATAAGCAACCAAATAAGCTTGAAATAAGCCGAAATAATCTTGAAAAATAAGCTCGGAAATTGTGAAAAAGGAAAAATGAAGCAACTAGTTTAGTGACTTAGAAGATGTAGACCAAGTATAGCAAGATGTAAACAAGCAAACCAAACCAATAAGCCTAAAAATTTTTGAGCCATGAGCTTATTTGCAAGATAAGCCACGAAATTTTGAGCTTATAAGCAAAAATGAAACACAAGAAGGTGTTGAATGATTAGAGCAAGAAAAGTAAGAGCCAAACAAACCAATAAGCCCAAATTTTTTTGTGCCGTGAGCTTATATGATGAAATAAGCCACGAAAATAAGCTTTTTAAGCTTATTGAACCACAAAACGACCACTATCTACCCGAGGCTCTTGATACCAAATGTAGAATCCAAAATGATCACTTCACTTCATAATTAAGAACAAGATAAGTAGGAAGAAGATGAGAGGATTTGTAGAGAGAGAAACAAGAGAGAGAAAGTGAGAGAGAATGAGATGATTACTTGCAAAATGAAAATTACAAATGATCAACCCTCCTCACTTTCCTTGAGGAGGTGTATATGTATCAAAACTAAAAGGCTTTCATGCCTTTAGTAATTCTACGGGCCGGGCTCGGGATTACTTGGGCTTTTGCCCGATACACGTGACCGGTTAGCTTACATTTAAGAGCCCGTTTACCCATCTAGCCTATTACAACGTATATTAATTAATGACCGAGACATAATATAATTAATGAACGAACTTCCATTATTCGACTCAATATTTTGAGGCTAACAACTTTTATCAGGGATCCTATGTTGAGGTTATGCCATAGGCTCATCGCCTGTAGTATCGCTAGGAGGAGTCAGGCACCTGAAAAGGTGATCGTGACTGATCTATTTTACCTGAGGGGGATAGACGTTGGCTCGGTCAATGTCCCTTATTTGTTGGCTCGGTACTTGAGATTGTTTGCTTCGGGGAGGAAGCAGGGGGCTATGATATCTGGAGGTCAGTATATTGCTCGTTTGGCTGAGCATTTTTGACTCCTGACCGAGGAGAGGCTTTAGGGTTTGACGGTTATTACCATTGCACTTCCCATTATCGATATGGCCGAGTTGGTGAGGTTGCAGCTATGCGTTGAGATTGATGACACTTGGTCATGGGTACCCGCAGGACCTGCTAGGCAGGAGGGAGGTGCAGGAGGAGTTGCTGAGGAGGCTCCAGTGGCACCGGGAGGTGGTAATGAGGATAAGGAGATGCCTCAAGCTGTGCCACCACCACCTAGGACTCAGGGTGAGAGATTGTGTTGGGAATTATTCATTCCTGACTTAGTACCGTTAGTGATAATAGTTAGTACCGATAGTTATAATTAGTACTGACAGTACAAAGTGTTAAGTACTGATCAGTTAGTTAGTACCGTTAGTAGAAAATAGTTAGTACCGTTTAAGAGATATGTATGAGATATTATAGGAAAAGATATGTATTATCTTTTATGCGTTTTGTAAGCCTATTAGGGTTTATCCTTAGTCTATAAAAGGATCCCTCACGGCATAGTTAGATATGAGTTCAATATACATCTCATACAATCATATCTCATAGTTAGTAATCTGTAATCACTTTAACAGATTAATAGAAATCAAAGTTTAGTTTATTCATTGTTCTTCTTAATACTATTGTGTAGATTCCGCATATACAATAAGTATTCATAGTCAGTGTTTCTATATAGTCAAACTGTATTTATACAAGTTGGCTATCACCCTTAGCAGGCTGCAAAGATCTGTTCAGTTTGGGACTCACAAGTGGTATCAGAGCCTGTGAGAAACTCTAAGTAAGAAGAACAAACAAAACCAGTTATACTTCACCATCCTACAAAACTAATCATGTCTGGATCACAAGATGAAATTCCACCACCACCACCACCACCATCATCATCACAAACACCAACACAACAAACTCCTCATACTGTATCAACCATCAAACTTCCTATTCTCAAAAAGGGAGAATATGATATATGGGCCATGAAAATGGAACATTATTTGGCCCATACAGACTATCCAATCTGGGAGTTTTTACAAAAATGGAAGGTCCTTGTATCAATCCACCCCATATACACAGGTCAAATCAAGGTTCTGCCTCCAAGGACTGCAGAAGAGATCCTAGCCAGAGAAAGAGAAAGAAAAGCTAGGACCACTTTGCTTATGGCTTTACCAGAAGATCATCTTGCTAAATTTCATAAGATGACTGATGCAAAAGAGATGTGGGATGCCATCAAATCCAGATTTGGTGGAAATGACGAATCAAAGAAGATGCAGAAGTATATCTTAAAGCAACAGTTTAAAGGATTCTCTGTATCAAACTCAGAAGGGCTTCATAAAGGCTATGACAGGTTCCAAAGTCTTCTGAGTCAATTAGAGATTCATGGAGCAGGTGTATCCACTGAGGATGCAAATCAGAAATTCCTTAGATCTCTACCTTCTGCCTGGTCTCAAGTTTCCTTAATCATGAGGACCAAACCAGGAGTGGACAGTCTCAGCTTTGATGATCTGTATAATAATCTAAGAGTCTTTGAGAATGATGTAAAAGGCTCTACTGCATCATCCTCTAGCACGCAAAATGTAGCATTTATCTCTGAGAACACAAGCAGTACTAATGATGTTAGTACCGCTTATAGTGTTTCCAATACTTCTGGTCAAAACTCATAGTATGAACAAACTTCATCATACTCCTTACTTGCAAATCAATCCAGTTGCCCTCAATTGGATCATGAGGACTTGGAACAGCTTGATGAATTTGACTTAGAAGAAATGGACTTGAAATGGCAGGTGGCCATGATTTCAATGAGAATGAAAAAGTTCTACAAAAAGACTGGTAGAAAGCTATAATTTGATGCAAAGGAACCAGTTGGTTTTGATAAAACCAAAGTCGAATGCTACAATTACCATAAGACATGCCATTTTTCTAGAGAGTGTAGAACCAAGGGAAATCAAGATAGTAGGAGGAGAGATGCTTTGAACTCGGAAATAAGGATGGAGAAGATATAGGTAAGCAGAAGACTCAAAGCATTGGTGACCATGATGGAGAAGTGTAGATTGGAACCAGTCACTCCAGAGAAAAAGAAGATTGCTTTGATGGCTTGCAATAGTTCAGGCTCAAACACAGAGGTACAATCTTGTTCTAATGAATGTGTTGCATCATATAATAAACTTAAAAAACTGTATGATGAACAAAGAGCACAACTTAGTGATGCAAGCATAGAAATTAAGGCATATACTCAAGCATTAAAGAAAGTTGAAGCACAATTGGTTGCTCATCAACAAGGTCAACTTTGGTATGAGGAAAAGATAAGGTTTATGAAAATAGACTTAGATGATAAAACATATGTCCTTACATACCATAAGAAACTATTGGCAGAAGCTAAAAAAGAAAAAGAAGATTTAAAAGCTAAAGTAGAAAAATGGCACAACTCTTCTAAAAATCTTAGACTTTTGCAAAATAGTCAGATGAGTGCTAATGATAAATTTGGACTTGGGTATGGGGATCACAGATATGATGGCATTTTGAGCTATGAAAATGAAGTTTTACAAAGTGTGTTTATGAATAAGAAAATTGATTTAGAAAATCAACCTTTGTATGATAGGTTTGTTATAGCAGAAGGAATGCATGCTGTACCCCCACCCATGACAGGGAATTACATGCCATCTGGACCTGATATTGAAATTGATTACTTACAATTTACATATGGTCCAAAACAGTCTCAACCTAGGGAATCTGAAACCCAAACAAGTGACTTTGATACATGTGAATCCAACATTAGTGTAGAAACACCTGAAATTGTATCTGAACCAGTTGTTAATGAACCTAATATAGGATCTCAACCAAAAGTCTGGACTGATGCTCCTATCATTGAGGAGTATGAGACAGATAGTGATGATTATTGTGTGTCTAAACCTACAAAAGAACAGGAACAACCTAGTTTTACTAGTACTAATAAGCAAGTAAAAACTCCTAGGGAAACTGTTACGAATCAATTCACACATAGTAAAAATCCAAAAGTTGACAAGAAAGGTTTGGGATATGGGTTTACTACAAAAGCATGTTTTGTATGTGGAAGTCTTAGTCATTTTATTAGAGATTGTGATTTCCATGAAAAAAGGATGGCTAAACAAGCTGAGTTAAACAATAGGATGAGTAAGAAGTCTAGTTAAAGGGAGATTAGGATAATTTGGAACAATGTGCAAAGAGTGAATCATAAAAACCAATTTGTTTCTACAACAGTACTAACTAGAACTGGCAAAATTCCAATTAGTACTGCTAGAGCTAGCGGTACTAACAAAGTTAGTACTGCTAGACATAATTTTAACAGTCAGGCAGTACTAACTAATGCTGCCAGGAAAATTAGTACTGTTAAACCTTTTGTGAATAAAGTTAGACCAAAAACGGTTTTTCATAAAACTTATTCACCATTTTCAAGGCCTTTTAAAAACACAACAACACTTAAAACAAAATTTTCATATCAAAAGGTTAATACTGCTGAGGTAAATGCAGTTAGTGCTATTGGGGGAAAAAGGGAAAATGCTGTTAAGCCCTCAGCAGGTTGTAATTGGAGACCAAAAAGACATTACTGACACAAAATCTCCAAATACAATAGTGGATCAAGTCTTAGAAATTGTTTCACTTTCAAAGATCCACTAGGCAGACTCAAGCCCAAACAGGCTTGGGTCCCTAAGAGAAACTAATCTCTTATATTCAATGTGTAGGATTATCCATATAGAGCTTTACAGAACAAAGGAATTGTTGATAGTGGATGTTCCAGACACATGACAGGAAACAAGGCCTACCTTGTTGAATATCAAAACTTTAATGA
>BQNB010074131.1:0-31890 GCA_026074375.1 Tanacetum coccineum
AACGGCTAGCTGGCGGCGGTCCCAGATATATCTGGGGGCCGCCAGACCTATAAGGGGGCCGCCCAGTAGATTATGCTTTTGTTTTTGTTTTTTTTGTAGGAAAGGTTGTATCTGTTATGGAACCTTCTATTTTGGAGGGAAAATTTGAATTTCAAATTTATGTTTTAAATAAAACTTTTCTTTTAAATAGAAAATATTTTGTATAATTATATTTGTGAAAATACTTTTGTAAAAATGTGATGGTTAAGAGAAAAATGTTTTCTTAATCACTAATCATGCTTAATGATTTTTTTGTCCATACCTTAAGTGATTACTAATCTTAGAAATAGAATTTTACGATTAATAATTTGTAAACGTTTATTTTTATCGTAAACGTTTTTACATTTTGTTATTGTCAAAACATTGAGAGGTCGAAAAATATAAATAACGTTTTAGACATTATTTGTATTAACAAACTCCATTAAATTCAATTGGTACACGCTTTCCATCCCGGTTAACCTTCCAATTCAACAACATTTTATGCGGTATGGGCTGCATATAAATTTAAAAAAGGCTAGATAATCACGATTAAGTAACACTTATAATCAAAATTGAATAATTGGATAAACAAACAACGGTTAATGTACCTGATACATACGTGGATCATTATATCCAACAACAACACGTTTCTCATCATGATCTTTAGTAAACCCATAATCAACTTCATCGCCATCCTTGGTATATAAGTTAACTAAAAATTTCTTTCCATCAATATGCTCAAAGTGAATAATCTTAGAACTGAGATCT
Source organism: Tanacetum coccineum (assembly GCA_026074375.1). Taxonomy (NCBI): domain Eukaryota; kingdom Viridiplantae; phylum Streptophyta; class Magnoliopsida; order Asterales; family Asteraceae; genus Tanacetum; species Tanacetum coccineum. The sequence goes on from BQNB010074131.1 coordinate 787, forward strand.
TTAACGGTTAAGATAAAATTTGTTAGGATTCTAGAAAAGGATCGGTCACTCCACATATTTACTTAATTAGCTCGTAGACGTAATATGTATTAATTAGTAATTTGACAGGGCCAAACTATAGAAAGCCCATGGCAAGCCCATGGAAAGCCCTGTCAACCCATTTTATAAAAGCCCTTTCCACAGATGGAAAGGGTGTCGGTTGAATCATTTTACACATGGTATAGTGTGTGTTTTTATGTTTCTCCCTTCCACTTTTACTCTCTAAGCATATTTCTTTCTCTCTCTGGTATAACATCATTTGAGTGAATTTTAGGAACCTACAATTGGTATCAATCGCCATGGGGTGGATTATGTGATTTGTGTGTTTTGTTTTATTTATTTTCGGGCTTATTTTGTCATCTTAATGAAGCTTATTTGTTTGCAAATAGCCTTGAAGAGGTGTCTCGGATTGTGTATGGTTTTAGCTTCTTTGCTATCAAGTATTAATCTTTATTTGATAAAAAGTTAATCTAACATATCTATGACTTTGTTGAACAGCTTATTCAGGATTAAATCTGCTTATTTTATCAGCTTATTGTGCTTATTTTATTCGAAATAGTGTGTAAAAGGAGTGTTTGGATTTGGCTTATTTGGTAACAAAAACATTTCTTTCTTTTACAAAACTTTTCTAGCATAATAAGGGATTATATTGAGTTGCTTATTCTAGTATAACACTGCGGTTTTACAGCTTATTTAAGCTTTTTGTGCTTGACTTATTTGTGGTTTCTCCTTTTCGTGGCTTATTTTAGTTGTATTTCGGCTTATACTTGTGTGCTTAATTTCTTGCCTATTTGTTTGCTTATTTGTATCTATTTCGTTGCATATTATGTGCTTAAAAGTCATTATTTTCGAACTTATTTCTGGGTTTATGTATGATGATTGCGAAATAAGCATTATTTTTTAAGGTTGAGAAATAAGTCACAGGTTTATGTTCTGATAAATAAGTCACATGTTTATGTTCTGAGAAATAAGTCACATGTTTATGTTCTGAGAAATAAGTCACAGGTTTATGTTCTGAGAAATACGTCACGGGTTTTATGTTCTGCGAAATAAGTCACAGGTTTATGTTCTGCGAAATAAGTCACAGGTTTATGTTCTGCGAAATAAGTCGCAGGTTTATGTTCTTACGAAATATGTCATTTTCGGTTAATTGTGCGAAATAGGCAATTTCAGTTCATTCACCGAATTTGGCAATTTCAGTTTAACCTGCGAAATAAGTCATTTTCGGTTCATTGTACGAAATTAGTACCATTTTTGATACTGCGAAATATGTTTTCAGGTTAAGTCTGCGAAATAACCATTTTTGGTAAATTTACCAAAATATACCATTTTTGGTTCGGTGAAATATGCACCATTTCCCGTTCTGTGAAATAAGCATCATTTTCGGTAATTAAGCGAAATAAGAATTTTATAGGAAAACAGGTATTTTTTAACAGTTTGTCTTGGATTTGTAAAATCCCATGAAATATTCACTTATTTTCTCGGTTTAATCAAGATTTCTAAAATCCCATGATATATCAATCTTAATCACCTTCATCAATAAATCACAACCACAATCACTTAATACCTAAGATCCTTAATCTTATTTTACACATCAATCATTTCAAAATGTATACAATGAATAAGAGTGTCTACGATCAGCAATCAGAGTCTGCACCTGTTATTCATCAAGCATTCGTGATTTATCCACAATCATTTCAAGCACCAGTTGTTCCTCTACAATCACCAGCAGCATTTCCACAGTTTGATTTTGGTCTTGTTGTACCATCATTTCTTCCCACTGATGATCCAATTGCAAGCTTCAACAATGCAATGGCATTTAATTGCACCACCTTTACCCTAATACATCCACCAATCAACAATCAACTCGAGAATTCATCAAATCCAAGAAACCAAGTTACTATGCAAGGACGACAGACTCAAAGCTATAGGGGAAATTGTACAAAGGGTAATGCTACTGGTGCAGGGGTTATCAGGGATACGAGAAATTCGACTGTAAACCAATAAAAATCCATTTAATGCTACAACTACAAAGGTGATGTTCACTTTCCAAGGCACTGTACTCAACCGAAGAGGGGCACAAAATTTAGAATGGTTTAAGGAAAAGATGCTGCTAGCTCAAGATTAGGAAGCAAGGGTTGAGTTGGATGCAGAACAACTTGCACTCTTGGTAGATGCTAGGAAAAGTGTTGATTCAAGAATCGATGCTTACACACTGACAACTAATGATATCTTCCAGACAGATGGTATTAAGTCATTTGATTCAAATTGTGATGAAGTACATGTAACACAAGCAACTTTTGTGGCCAATCTATCATATTATGGTTCAGATGTTCTCTCTGAGGTACCAAATTGCAAAACTTATCATGATAATACCGTGTTTGAACAAAATGTTCAAAAGATGCAGGATTGTGAACAAGCAGCTTTCGTTGATGATTCAAATATTGAATTTACAAATGAAAGCAACATGATTTCTTATGAACAATATCTGAAAGAAAATGAAAGTGAAGTTGTTCATAGCACTCCATCTCCTGACCAACAAGAATCTATAATAATGTCTGTAATTGAGGAAATGTCTAATCAAGTATCAAAATGGAATACTGATAATCAAGAGAATAAGCTTGTTAATTAATCCTTAACTGCTGAGCTTGAACGATATAAAGAACAAATCAAAAATTTTAAAGAAAGACAGAAATTTAATTTAAATGATAGAGAAAAGTATATTGATAGTCAATTGCGAGAGGTTATTGTTAACAGAAATGCAAAGGTTGCAGATTTTGAAAATCAAATTCACTCATTAAAACTACAACTTAATGCAATCGTTGAAAGTCATAAGACTTTGTCAACAACGCTTGATGTTTTGAAAATTGAATCTAAGGCAAAAGAGGATAAATATCTCGAAGAGATCATTGAATTAGAAAAAAAGAAGGCTTTAGACAACGTGGTTTACAAAATGGGTCAATTAACGCAAATGATGCATATGTTAACAAAACCTCAAGCTTTTTATGATGAAAGTCACAAAATAGCACTTGGTTATCAAAATCCTTTATATCTGACTCAAGCTTAAAGAAAAGTACGTGCTTTATATTGTGGAAATACAGTTGCTAAGCAACATGATGCACTGTATGTGATTGATACTGAAGAGACATTAATATTGGCTGAAGAGAGTAAAATTAAAATGCATGAAAAATAAAATGATCCAATTGTGAAAGAAAAGAAAGTGGACATCACACCAATTGATTATGTTGCACTAAATAAACTGTCTGAGCATTTTGTTAAGCATTTTGTACCTCAAAAACAACTATCTCCAGAACAAGTATTTTGGTTACCCATTTCAAAACCCATTTATGAAACACCACCAAGGTAACTGGTCAGAATGAGGGAACTTGGGGGGTTTAAACACATACGAAAATCTTTTGACAAAGATGTAAAACCTTTTGTTAAAACCTCAAAAGAGTATTTTCACATGTTTGACCAAGTTCTTTTTAAAGAAATAACTGAAATGAAAGAGGTTTTTAATCAAATAGAAACCAAAGTTGCCCATTGTTTTGTAGAGAGGAAATGTTTTAAGATTGAGAAAAAAGAGTTGTTCATTGAAAATGATTGTCTCTTGGAGCATATCATTTGTCAAGACATTATGTGTAATGTCATGCATCCTGATATTGAACCTAAATGTGTTTTACCTGAAGATGATAATCGTCTTGAATATGCTGAACTCGAATAGAGTTACATTACTGAGTACATTAAGATGTTAGAACTTAAAGTTGGTCTTGTCAAAAAGAAAGATATGATTGAACAAGAGGTCTTTATTGAATTTTCAAAAAGTTAGTCAAAACTTAAAAAGCATTGCATTTCTCTTGAAATTGTTGTGCAACAAAGTAAAGAAAAGTTTCAAAATGACAAACAATGCGAAAATTAGGATGCTCCTGAATTTTGTGAATTTTTTGAAATAATGAATTAAAAGCTCAACTACAAGCAAAGAACACAACAATCAGCAACTTAAAAAACCACATTCAAGAGTTGAAACGAAAAAATGTAGCTGATTGTATCGAATCTGTGAAGAAGTCAAAAGTGATTGCCCCATGAGTGTATAATTTAGATTTAGAACTACTAACTCCTTTAATTCTGCAAAACAGGGAAGCACATGTAGACTACCTTAAACACACAAAGGAACATGCTGACACACTTCATGATATAGTAGAGAAAGCTAGAGATTTGAGGCCCTTAGATAGTGCATTAGACTTTGCTTGTAAGTTTGCAACACGAATTCAGGAGCTGTTAGTATATGTTAGTAATACATGCCTTAGTTCAAGAAAAGAAAGTGAGAAGTTGGTTGCAGTCATACCAAGGAACAAACATAGGCAAGTCACTTTTGTAGAGATTTGTGCCACATCAGAACATAACACATAAAAATGAGTAGAGTCACATAAAACTCAGACCATTGACAAATCTTTGGTGCCTTCCACAAGCGTAAAATGTTCTACTAATGCTAGCGGATCAATGACTAGGAATTATACAAGGAAAAATAGGATCCCACAACCATCAAGTAGCAACCAGAAATATCAGAAAGTAGAAGCCCATCCTAGGAATGTTAAGTCTAGTATGAAGAAGAAGAACCATGTTTCTAAATTTGTGTGTCTACATGCAATAAATGTTTATTTGATGCAAATCATGATATGTGTGTTGTAGATTATTTGAATGATGTGAATGCACGTGTTAGAAATAAGTCTATTAAGAGCGTTAAAAGGAAGGAATGGAAGCCTAATGGAAAAGTGTTTACAAATGTTGGACACAAATGGGTACCCACATGAAGGAATTTCACTATAGTTTGAAATAAGTGTCCTTTAACTAGAATCACTCCCACTAAAATAGTGCCTCATAGGAAACCTGTTAAATCAACTATAATCACGAAAATAAAACCAAGTAGTGCATCTTAATGGAGACCTAAAGAAGCAAAACTTGTGAGTTCGAGTAGTGAACCTAAGATTGTAGAAACTAGGAATTCTAACAACTCGGACCCCAACAGAAATTGGGGATCTATTATTTCACATTCTCCATCTTTTTCTCGTTTCTAATACAAGTCATTTAAATTATCCTTTGGTACTTGGATTCGGGTTGCTCTAAACATATGACAGGACAACGCTCTCAGCTCATCAATTTTGTCAAAAAGTTTATAGGAATAGTTGGATTCGGTAATGATCAACTTGCAGCGATTATGGGGTACAATGATTATCATATTAAGAATGTAACAATTTCAAGGGTTTATTACATAGAGGGGCTTGGACACAATTTATTTTTAGTGGATCAGTTTTGTGATACCGACCTTGAAGTTACCTTTTGAAAACACTCGTGCTATGTTCGCGACCTAGACGGTATTGATCTACTCAAGGGTTCAAGGGGCTCAAATTTGTATTAAATCTCACTAGAAGATATGTTGAAGTCTCTCCAATATGTCTATTATCCAAGGCTTCAAAGACAAAATCATGGTTATGGCATCCTCGTTTGTCACACTTAAACTTTGGTACCTTTAATCAACTTGCTAAAGAAGGTCTTGTCAAAGGCTTGCCCAAATTGAAATACAAGAAACACCACTTGTGTTCTACATATTCATTAGGGAAGACCAGGAAATATAGCCATAAACCCAAAGCTGAAGACAGTAACTAAGAATAATTATATCTGTTGAACATGGATCTATGCGAATGATAAGTGTAAAATACACATATCTGTTTGTACCTAAAATAACCCAAATAAACCCAAAACAGTCCAAAAATGGCAAAAATGTGCTTGTATTTGTGTTTTGTGTATGCAGGTACGGATATATCAAAAATCACAAGAAAACAATCAAAAACAGGCAAGCACGGACACGAGAATCAGAAGAGTACAAAAAGAAGCCAAAGAATCAAAGCCGAAGCCAGAAAAGTCAAACCCACAGTCAAATCCAGTCAACATGGTCAACAAAAAGTCAACCAATAAAGGACAAAACCTAAAATATTCCCTCCAAGTTTTACAAAAGTCCAAAAATAACCCCTCACCTCCTATTGGGCCCAAGAACCCTTAATGGGCCTGAAAAACCTTAAAATTCTATACCCGGATCCAAGCCCATAACCATAAGCCCAAAACCTAGTCCACTTCCCTTTTATATAAACCACAAGGACCAATTTTGCAATTCTTGAAATTCCTTTTATAACTACAAAAAGAGAAACGCAAAGAGAGGGGCCAATTGGGCTAATGTGTCAAAGTTAAAACTGAATTTACCCAATTCAATTATAACTTGGGCGCCAAAACCAATCACTATTCACCCATCGTCTTCAAATCTTTCACCTAGGTAAATCAAAGGGGGTTTTGAAATTGAGGGGCAAGAAAGTCTATTCAAGAGCTCACTAACAAGATTACTAGGACAGATTAGTCAAATCAAAGGATCAAAGCACCTCACTCAAGCTCAAGTCGCGCGTCAGCAATGGTGAAAGCACACATAGTGATGGGTTTTTGTTCTAATCTACTCACAAAAGAAGCACAACATGTCACATCAAAGAATGACACGCTGACGATCCTTAGATACACACAAAATGATCAAACGGCCCAAAATCACTTGGCAATGATTAAAAGAATCAAGGGTGTGGATTGAAGGCTGGGAGATGGATTCAGGAGTCCTAGAAGCTTCTTTGGCAGCCTATAAAAAGGCCTCAGCTCACACACGCACAACACCTTCTTTTTACCTTATTTTTCCTTTTTCTAGTTTTTAATAATTTAGGTTAGCTTAAATATTGCTTATTGTAATTTGTCTTATGTAATCTTCTTTTATGTAATGAAATGAATGTCTTTGATTAAATAAATCCTGTGTTTACCTTTCAAATTCTCTCAAAGCCTTTTACTCAAAAGCTCAATCTGTCTCAATAAGCTTCCATAAGCTCATGTTCAGCTTTTATGAGTCTATAAGCTCATAATTGAGCTTAATTCAGTACTAATCTACCTAAATCATAAAACTAGCTTACTTACCTATGCATTTGAGTTTAAAAGCCTTTGGAAGGGGAACCAAATAAGGAAGGGTTCCCATGGACTTTTACCCTAGCTTATTAATAAGCTAGGGAGCTTGTAGCTGCCCTTTTGGGTCCTCTTGTTTAGCTAGAGGAGTGAGTAAGTTACCTTGTTTAAATCCTTTGTTCATTTTCAGTTATAGCTTTAAATTTACTTATATGCTTATTGCTTAATTGCTTATTCATTTTGCTTATTAGTGTTTAATAATCCTAAATCTAGGTTAATAAGTATGTTTGTTAATCTTTTTCTAGCTTAATCATTTTAGATTATAGATTTACATATATTTGTCTTAAAAACCATAAAAAACCAAAATTAGTAGAGATTAGCTTAATCTTAGATTATAGCTTAATACATTTGTTAATTCATGTTTGTTAGGGTAGTTTTAAGCTCATAGTTATTTGGTATTTAGGTTGTGTCAATTAGATTTCATTAATCATAAGCATTTTCAAATTCTGTCTTGACTAAAGGGGTGTTTGGCATAAGCCACTTTGACTATCAAAAGTCAAAAGTTTTTGTGCAAACCTTTTGAGTCAGCTTAGATTTCTTAATTAATCATTAGGCAAAGAGGTTTCAAAGGTTAATTTTCATTTTTCAAAAAGTTATGGTTTATTATGATGGTTCCAGCACCAGGGCACTTTTAGTTCAAAGTTAGGATTGCTTATTCTTATTCTAGGTTCCCTTTAGCTTGTGTGTACTTAAATTTGGTCTTAACTCACTCAATTGAGTGAGTTTAAGGCAGTAAAAGCTCTTAGGTTTAGCTGCATTTTGGTCTTTGTGGTATTACCAATTGCACCAGCAGTACTAAATCATTTAGTACTGCTGATTTTTAAGCTTCAATTTAGGATAGTATTTATAGGATCTAGAAGCTAAGTTTTAGTTATATTATAGTTTCCTAATAGGTTTAGTCCTGTCACTGCTTATTTTCCATTTCCAACTTCATTTGCTAGCTTAATTTTTGCTTAAAAAACAGCTTAAACAGCCAAAAATACAAAAACAGTAGGTAATTAAGTAGTTTCCTAAATTGTTAATTTTAGCTTAAGGTATTGATTTTATAGTTTAAATAGATAGATAATAAGTAGTTTTATAGGTTCTCAAAAGCTCATAATCTAGTTTAGCTTATTAGGTAATTTAGCTTAACTGAATTTTGTGCATTTTTGCTTATTGTCTGAGTTTGCTTCTTTTATCATCACTTTTTGTTGCTTAAATGAATTTTCAGCTCCTTTCTCTTTTCATAATAAGCTCATGCACATCATAGGCTTTCCAAATCTCCTTTTGTTTCTCATTTTGAGCTTAATTTGAGCTTTTTAGAGCTGTTTTAGTAAAACCATAGGGAAACCCCTACTCACTGATACATCAGCTTTAATAAGCTGTTTAAGAGCTTATTAGTTTATTTTAGCTTATGTCCCCTTTATTAAAATTGCTTAATTTTGTGTCCTCTTTAAGTCTTAGTATTTAGTTTTTCATAAAAAGCAAAAAAATAAATATTGCAAAAAGTTAGGGTTTGCCCACCCTCGAACCTGAGACCTCACACTTATAGACCCAACGCCTTAACACCATGCTACAATAGCTCATCCATCAGTGTTTCCTTCCATTAAATACTTATACACGTTTTAATTTCCCTTTTCATTTATAAGCCGTAGCATAGTAGGGCTTATTTCGTGCTTATTAATTAAGCTGAGTCCTTGGTTTTAATTTTCCTAGCTTCTTTGTAACTTTCTTGATTTTCCCTGAAATTTTGGTAATTTTCCATTAAGTAGATTAATTATTATCATTTTTCGAAAGTTTAAATTTTAAAAAATCAATAAAAAATAGAAAAAAGTTTTATAAAAATACAAAAAAATAGTTTTTAGTTTTATAAAAAATAGCTTTAGGTTTACATTCAGTAAAATCATTTTTACACTTTTTAAATCTTAATTTTCATTTTTAAGCTTTTATTTTTAATTTTAAAAATAGGATTTTAATTTTAAAAATAGTTAAAAATAGTTTTTAATTAATAAAAAATTCAAAAATAACCAAAAAAAATTATTTTTCTTTTTCTTAAAATTTTATTTTATCTTAATTTAGGTTTAGAAACTTAGTTTTCAATTTTAGGGTTTAATTTTAAACTATTTGCTTAATTGTCACTTTTTATTTGTTTTTCGTATTTGTTTAATTGTTTAAATTGCCTTTAATTTTCAATTTTAATTGTTTTTTTTATTTAGTAGTCATAGATCATCAAATCATCTATTTTCTTATTCAAATCATAATCCAAGCTTAAACGAGGTTTCAATTTCACTAGTCGTTAGGGAAACGACCCGAGTGATCATATTTATCCGGTTAAATATACGTATTATATATTATATTATATATACTTTTGAGAGTGAAATTTCCTTAGGGAATTTTCTTAATTGCTCTTGAGGAATATTATTTTTATAGTATATTTTATTGTGTATAAAAACTTCAATCAGTTTTTGGCGCCGTTGCCGGGGACTAGTGTTTAAGATTCCTTCGTTTTTAGTTTATTTGGTTTAACTCTCTTCCGTGTAACCGTTAAAATTCACTGTTAATTAAAAAAAAAGAATTTTTTTTTTATAAAGTTTTGCTTTTTGATTTTTAGTTTTTCTTTTTATGCGCACTCGTTCGCAATCTCGAAGACGTCGTCAACAACAAACTCCTCCGGTTGTTGTTGAAAATTTTGATTTAGAAGAACCAATTGTCGATCAAAACATTGTTGCAATGGCCGACAATCGTACCATGGCTCAAATGCTACAAGCTCCCATCGAGGGATACGAAGATGCAATTGTTGTTCCACCGATAAATGCAAACAATTTTAAGCTTAAACAACCTTTGATCAATCTTGTGCAAAGTTATAAGTTCACGGGTCGACAAGACCCTCATAATCACCTTCGATTTTTCAACAAAGTCACTTCAACGTTTAGACATCCCGAAGTTCCGAACACTTCGATTAAGCTTTTGCTTTTTCCTTTCTCTCTAGACGGTGAAGCCCGAGATTGGCTAGATAAGGAACCTCCTAGATCAATTCTCACATGGGATAACCTTGTTTTAAAGTTCATAAACCAATTCTTCCCACCTTCGAAAACAACTTACCTTCGGAATGAAATCACTACTTTTTACCAAAAACTAAACGAAACTTTCAACGAAGCATGGGAACGTTTTAAAGGACTTCTTCATCAATGTCCTCACCATGGTTTCTCGGAATTACATCAACTTGATACGTTTTACAATTCCTTAAATACCAATGATCAAGATGCCTTAGATTCCGCCGCGGGTGGCAATTTTCTAGATAAGATGCCTCGAGAAGCTTTAGCCATAATCGAAAGTAAATCAAAAGTGCGTTACTCAAGAAGTCGTCCAAATGATTCAAGAGCGATTACGAATGCTCCGTCTTCTACTTCTTCACCTTCCAATAATTCTTTCGAGATTCAACAAATGGCCGCCTTACTTGAAGACAAAATGAATATTCGAATGAGCCGTTTAGAGAAAGCGAACCGTCAAAGCAGTCGAGGAAGTTTGTGTCACATGTGGTTCAAACCATAATTTCAACAATTGTCCGTTAACAAGGAACGATTTTCCCGTTTTTCATGATAACATTCATCAATTCCAACAAACCGCCGCCGTTGGCAATTTTGTTCAAAGGAATCCTCCTAATTTGGCAAACCAAATGAGACCACCGGGTTTCAATCAACCAAATGTTCAAAACAACCAAACAAACCAAAACCGATATCAAGGAAACAATTTCAATTCGAATCAAAACCGTGGAGGAAATTTCAACCAAAACCGCCAAAACAATCAAGGAGCCGTTTATCAAGCCCCACCATACCAACCACCAACAAATCAACCTTTGGTTAATCAAGCTTTACCTCCCGTTTCACAAATTCAAGGTGTTTCTAAAACGGATTTTGAAAGTTATGCTAAGGCTAATGATGCGAACATGAATAACTTGCAAATGAAGTTGGATAATTTTCAAAGAAACCAAAATGATTTTCAAAGAGTTTACAATGATTCTCAAAAGAAGCAAGATGATTTTCAGAAGATGATGCTCAGTTTCATGCAAAACTATCACACCAACCAAGCTTCAAGTTCAAGTTCGTTACCAAGCAATACCATTCCAAACCCTAGGAACGAAGCCAAGGCAATTACCACACGAAGTGGTGCCTCATATGACGGACCTCCAATTCCACCGCCGGTGGTGGAAAAGGAACCCGAGGTGACAAAGGATACGGAGCTACCTAGCACCGAAGACATCCAACCTCAAGTTGTCCAAGACTTAGGAAAAGACAAAGAACCAATCAAAGAGCCTTCTTTCTCAAAAGGACCAAGACTAGTTTGCCTTACCCTTTCAAGACTTGCTAAAAGAGAAAATTCGTGAAAAGGATGAAATCATAGCTTCAAAGTTTAGGAAATTTTCCGTAGTCTTCACTTTGAGCTAAGTTTTCGGATGCTCTCATTCTTATGCCAAAGTTTGCTCCGATGTTCAATAAAGATGCTTAATAACTAAAGACAGTTATCTAGTTAAACCAAGACACTTTGAATGAATTTTTGTAGTGCGGTTGTCCTCAAAAGCCTTTTTCCTGGAAAGCTAGGTGACCTGGTCGATTTCTTATTCATGTGATTTTTCAGTGTTTGATATTGCTTAGCTAGCGATTTAGTTGCTAGCTTAATCTCATGCTCTTTCCAATTTGAAAAGGGCTCTGGAACTCCTGGGCATTAATTGACTACTAAAATGGTGTTAGAACTTTGTCTGACCCGAACAATTCCAAATACAACCGGTGTCATTGCAGAGATTTTTTGTCAAGGTAGGAAAGTTCTACTTTCTGGCGATTTTGTTGTTCTTGATTTCATAGCGATCTCGTGTAAGTTGATACTCGGGAGACCTTTTCTTAGGATAACTCATGCTTTAATTGATGTGTATGAAGGAGAGATTACGCTTAGAAATGATGATCAATCTTTGACCCTTAAATGTGGTGATACGCCTTCTATTTCTTACAACAATCTCGAATCATTGAAGAAAGTTGATCTTATTGATGTTACGTATGAAGAATACTCACAAGAAGTCTTAGATTTTTCTGACTCAGTTGCGTATGGCAATCCTTCTCCTGGATACGATTCGATTGTTTCAAATATTCTCCGCTTCACTCCTTCGGGGATAGTGATTTTTACTTTTGGGATGAAGTGATCTTTTCTTGCTATAGCGTTGATCCAACTTCTCCGGAAGTTCGATGTAGCTATATTACAAGACCACCAAGAGGGGACATTCTCCTTCTCGAATCTCTTCTCAATAGTGATCCTTCGCCGTCACTAAATCAAGGAAATTACTTACCAGAAATCAAGAAAGAGCTTAAAGTTTGTAAATCTACCGGCATCTTCATCGTGAACTCCCGATGTTGAATAAGACCTACCCACCTCTTCTCGAATACGCATTTTTAGCAGATAACAACAAGTTTGCCTGTCATAATTGCCAAATATTGGAGCATTGATGTATAGATTCTCCGCTCTCATAAAGGTTCTTAAATCCCGAAGCAAGGCAATTGCTTAGAAGCTCTCTGACATTAAGGGTTATAAAACACGGAAATTTTTGTTCTCATAAATTTTAATGGAAGACAAACTATGAACCAGCTGTCCAAACATCAGAGAAGGGTTAATCAAAGATCCTATGATGTCATTAAAAATGAGGTGGAATAACTTCTTGACGCTGGATTGAATCTACCCAAATCTGGATAGGTCCTTGGGTGAGCCCAGTACACTGTGTACCAAAGAAAGGAGGAATGACCGTAGTAACCAATGATGATAACGAATTAGTGCTGACAAGACTTGTAACAGGATGGAGAGTATGCATAGATTATCGCAAGTTGAACAAAGCTACAAGAAAAGACCATTTCCCTTTGCCATTCATGGATCATATGCTTGAGAGACTAGCAGGAAATGAGTACTATTGTTTCCTCGATGGTTTCTCGGGTTATTTCATATTTCCAATTGATCCAAATGACCAAGAGAAGGACCACATTCACCTGCCCATACGGAACGTTTGCTTATCGCGCATGCCTTTTGGCTTATGCAATGACCAAGGCTTGTTTCAAATGTGTATGATGGGCAATATTCCCATGATATGATGAATAGACACTAGAAGTCTTCGTGGATGATTTCTCAGTTTTGGAAATTCTTCTTTCTACGTGCCTCCTACAAATCTAGAAAAAAATTGCGTAAACGGTGTGAGACACCACTTAGCTCTAATTAGGAAAAAAGGCCCATTTCATGGTAATGAAGGGTTATCGTTACTCTGGAAGAGATCTCGAAGAATGAATTAAGTCGACAAAGCTATGATCGATGTGATTTCTAGCATACCTCACTCCACCCACCGTTAAGGGAATTCGAAGTTTTTGGGGCATGTTGGTTTACCGGCAGATTCATCAAAGACTTTTCAAAGATCTATAACCATGACCCATCTCTTAGAGAGAAAACATCATTGATCTCTCTCGGAAGTTGCATTCTAGCCTTTTCATGACCTCTAAAAAAGAAATTAACGAAAGGCTCATTCTCATTGCTTCCGAAATGGGAGACCAACCTTTTGAAATCATGTGTGATGCAAGTGATTATGCAATAGGTGCGGTTCTAAGGCAAAGGATTGAGAAGCATTTTAGACCAATTCATTATGCGAGCAAAACGATGATCGAAGCAGAAACGAACTATACAACAACAGAGAAAGAGATGCTTGCGGTAGTTTACGCTTTTGAGAAGTTTCGATCATATCTTATCATGAACAAAAGTGTTGTTTACAAAGGACCATTACGCTTTGTTAATACCCCCTCTTCATCAAGAAAGACGCCAAGTTAAGATTGCTTAGATGGGTCTTTTATTCTTAGGAAATTCGATTTCAAAGTGATTGTGATACCTAAAGGTGCTGAAAAATATGCAGGATCGTTTCCCTCTCTCGTCTTGAAAACAAGTATGAGAATGTTTTTAATCCCTAAGGAGATAATTGAAACCTTACCTCTCAAAACATTAAATAGGTTGACTTCTCTTGATACCAAATTACCCATGGTTTGCCGATATAGCAGATTACACGCGGGGAATTTTCTCATCAACTGAATGTCACTCAAACAAAAGAGAAGTTTTTCAAGGATGTAAGCATTAATTTTGGGCGATTGATCCATATCTCTTTCGTAAACATTGTTGCGGATCAAATTATCCGTAGTTGTTTGTTTTTGGCAAGAAGCTCTTGAAATCCTCAAAGCTTGTCATGTATAGGACCACACCGGGCGGCCATCATAGTGCTAATTTCATCGCTCAGAAAGTATTTGATGCGGGTTTCTTTTGGCCTACGATTTTAAGGATTCTTACAAATGATCAAATTCCTGTGATCATGTCAAAGACAAGCAAATATTTACATCGTGATGAGATGCCTCAAAATGCAATCCAAGTTTGTGAAATTTTCATTGTATGGGTATTGATTTATGGGAACCATTTTGTTCGTCTAGAGGAAATAAATTTACATACTTTGTAGCCGTCGATTATCTTTCCAAAATGGGGTTGAAGACAAGGCGCTTCCCCAACCAACGATGCTTAGAGTAGTTGTCAATTTTTGAAATCCCTTTGCACCTCGATTTGTACACTGAGAGCTTCATAAGAGATCGTGGAGGGAACCCCATTTCATCCGTAACGACAAATTTGATAAAGTTATGTCTAAAATATGGTTTTAACATCGCTTTTTTCAAACCGCTTTCACCCTCAAAATACTAGTGGTCAAAAGTGTCGAATCGTGGACTTAAAAGATTCTTAGAAAGGACGGTAGGAGGCCAAACCGTGCCCTCATGGTCAGACAGTTAGACGATGCGTTGTGGGCATTCTGAACCGCTTACATGAATCTAATCGGATGCACGCGCCTACAAGCTAGCTTATGAAAAATCATGTCAATTTACCAGTTGAGCTAGAACACAAGGCATATTAGGCTCTAAGTATGCCAACTTTCGTTCTCAAAAACCGCGGGTGATCATCGATAGTCTCCAATCTCAATGAACTTAACGAGCTTTGTGATAAAGCTTATGTGTGTGGGGGCGAAGTTCATTATTATCAAGGGAGATGAGAAGAAATATTCTGGAATATAGTTCAAAAAATCGAATCTTTTTATGTTGTTGATCAAGTCTTACTTTTCATCTCCCGATTAAGATTTCTATAGTATGCTCAAGTCCGCATTTGGTCCGGTCCTTTCATATTACCAAAAGTTTTTTCCTGTTTATGGCAATGCAAAATTTATTCATCCCGTGGGTTCAAATTTCTAAAGTCAACTGCCATCGTTTGAAGCACTATATGGAGGGATACACACCATTGGTTATTCCGATATATCTAAACTTTCCTAAGGATAACTAAATTCAGGGATCGAGGTCGAGCTTGTTGACTCGGTAACCAAAAGCAAGCCGCTTCGTGGGAGTTTACCCCATGGCTTATCCATTTTCTTTATATTTTCGTAAATTAATGTGGTTGTGCTATTCTCTTCCGGTTTCCTTAGTGTTTGTTGTTTGTTTGTTTTGTTATTTGCAGTGATTAATCAACAATTTTAAAGCTTCGTGTCCGGTATTATATCCCGTTTCACTCGAGCTTCCTATCCTTTATGTGAAATTAGTTTGGGGAGATCCGATATCCTTACATCTTATCGATTCACGTTTATCTTTGCATAATTCATAAACGACTTAGATTTACGTAGAGACCCGACTTTAAACATTGAGGACAATGTTTTGTTTTAGTTTGGGGAGGAATATATGATTTGATGTACTTGCTTATTGTTTTGTTCTCATGTACCGTTTTCCGCAAAAATAGCAAAAAATATAAATTTTTAAGTTCTTTATTTTATTAGGAGAAAAAATAAAAGAATTATATTTTTAAAAAGAAAAAAATAAAACAATAAGTGTTAAGACACGAATGTCGGTTTTCGTTGGTGGAATAGAAGTAATTTTTGACCCGATCGTACGTGAAGAGTTCTAGCTTCTCCCTAACAATTATGATGATAGTATGTGCTTTAGTCTCATGTACGACTTTATACATGCTAGACTTAATCATTAGTAAAATGAAGATTTGTGCTAATCTCAAGTAGATTTAAATATGCCGAGTTGGAATTTTTATATAGGCTAGTATTTGCGAATTTTTTATTAGAGATTTTAAATTGCTAAGAATAAGAGATGGATAGTGTGATTACGAGTTAGGATGCTAAACAAAGTTTATTTAGAAAACTTAAGGCTTATAAGAATACTTGTGGTTTTTTCTTCCCCGGAGTTCTTATAAATGATTAATTATACGTGGTCTCTTATTATTTTTAAAAATAATAGATGTTGTACTCTTTAAAGTCTAATCAAAATATTTAGAGAAAAGAACTTTATCGATGATGAAGTCAACGTCACTTTGTAAATAAGAATTTTAGTTCAAGTTTATACTTTGGTTTTCTAAAATGGATTTTTTTACTTGCAAAAATTAATCTGTTGAAATTATCTTAACAAAAATGTGTTTGGTGAATAATAAAGGATTGCAAGTTATTATCTCTTAGTTGTTAATAATTAATGTACAAACTCATCGCAATTAAAGTTACATGGGCATATGTGGTTCGCTCCTGATGTGACATCGAAAGAAAGGGTGGAGGTTGTATATTTTGGGTTGGGTATCATATAAGTACAACGGAGCTCTTGTCGGTGGAGTCCGGTCCGATGTGTCTTCGAAAGAAAAGTTGATTACCAGTCCTAGCACTAATAATGTAATAATAATAATAATGTTGCAATGTTAGAAATAAATAGTAAAGGTTTCATTCTCCTAAAACCAAGGTATTTCTTTTGAACTTATCGTTTGCAAAGTCACAAGGCTTTTTCATCGGAAGTTCATGAGTCTCGATTTTTATTTCTCGGACTTAGGGTGCTCAAAAGCCGTTAGCACTTACACGATGACGGTGGGTCTGCTAGAGAAGAAAGTCATAATGGGACACGTGAACCATGATGTCTTAGCTAAGGAGGTTTTTTGTTTTCTTTGAGTTGTATCTTATAAAACTATTAAGTTGTATTGGTTTTTTGATTTGATTAACTTATTAGCCCGTAAGCCCAGGTGTAAGCTTGGTCGGGATTTCAACTATCTAATATGTGGATTTAATGTGTTGAATTAATTTGAACACCACACTTTAAATATATGTTATATGTAGGTAAGAGAAATTACACAAGTTGTAATTATAAGTAGTCCTTAGCATCTTAGCTCGTACTTAACGATGATCTTATTTTTAAGCTTAGCATGGGAAAAGTGAAAAATCGGGAATGATGAAGTTATCTTTTAAGACACTTTTCAAGTGCTTTTTGTTCCATGATCCTTAAAGTTACCAATAAGGTAATGAAAAAATACATTATGTCAGCACAAAAGAAGTTATAGTTAGGTTGTTTAATTATCAAGAAAAAAATCATAAAAAGAGAAAAAAGTTTTGAAAATGGGAATTCGATGGTGTTTATAACTTGTGTTCTCTTAACTCCTCTCAAAACAAAAAAATCTTTGCTACTTTTCAAAGGTTTAGTTTGGGAAGTTTGAAGGTATTTGGGTTATAAGGCATGTAATATTGCGTCGAGGACACACAAAAATTACTGCTTTTTTTTTTTTTTTTTTTTTTTTTTCTTTTTTTTTTTTTTTTTTTTTTTTTTTTTTTTCTTTTCTTTTTCCTATTATTTTACCCCCCCCTTCCTTTAGTATCTGGGAATTTTGATAAGTGTAAAATACACATATCCATTTATACCTAAAATAATCCAATTAAACCCAAAACATGCTAAAATGGTTTTTATAACTTAAATAATCATTAAACCCAAAACATGCTAAAAATGGCAAAAATATACTTGTTTTTGTGTTTTGTGTGTGCAGGTACGGATATATCAAAAATCACAAGAAAACCGTCAAAACGGGCAAATACGGTCCTCGAGGAACGCAAGTGCACAAGAAGCTAGAGATGAAAGCCAAAAGAACGGTAAAGTCAAAAAGTCAAGCTATAGTCAACTCTTGGTCAATTCTCAGTCAACAAAAGTCAACCACTAAAAGATAAAAACCCCAATGTTACCCAAACAGTCCCTCAAAGTTCAAAAGTTACACAAATGGTCCTAAGCTAATGAGCCCATACCCGGATTCCAAGGGCCACCAAATCCTAAAAGTCCATCTACGTTTTATAAAACCACAAGGACCAATGTTGCTATTTTCCAAAGACCTTTTTACACTACACTTTAATTAACCAACTACAAGGACCAATCTTGCAGATAGCCAAAGTTCAAACGACTTTTACCCCATTTCAGTTATAAAAAGGGGCGCAAAGACTTTTACTATTCATCGTCCCCTACCTCATTTACCCATGGTCAAATCATAGGGCTTTTCCTAATTGAGGGTCAAGGACGACAATTCAAGTAATCAACAGCAAAATGGCAGGGTTAATTATGTCAAACAAACACTTTCATTGGCTCCATGATCTCAAAGAAGCACAAGAGAAGCGGGGTTTTGCACTAATAGCTCTCACAAAAGAAGCACATATGTCTCTATCACGGATTGCCAAGCTGACAATCCGTGTGAGTTCATTTGTGATCCAAGGGCTACTATTAACTCTCAAATGATTGATGGAATGATTGGCTGAGATTGTCAGGAGCTTGTAACAGATTTTAGGCCTAGAATCTTCATCATCAGGCTATAAATAGCCCCACACTATCACGAAAATGGCATCTAGTTTTTTAGTTGCTTTTTAGGGTAGCTTTTAAATTTCATTTGGCTAAATGTAATTTTTCTTTAAATGTTTTATGAATTTCTTTTTAAAGGTGATGTATCAGTTTCTTTTGTTAATGAAAATTCATTTTTATGTGTCATACAGCTCTTTTAATTCACTTATAAGCTCTCATTTACTATTTTTCTCATTTAACTCTCAAAATATTAGCTATGTTATCATAAGATACTTTAAGATCTTGTATACTCTTTCAGTCTCTAAGCTGAAATAGAGCATAATTCAGTTAACAATCTACTTAAGTTCTTAAAACCAGCTTAAGTTACCTTGACTATTGGAATTGTGAGCTTTTGGAAGGAGAGCCAAACATGGAAGGGCTCTCATGGCTTTATTACTTGGCTTGTCCTAGGATAACGCTAGAGCAGTAGAATAAGATCTAAGAGCAGTTTAAGCCTTGTTAGCTAGGACTCAATGTAAGTTTTCCCTTTAAATTCATTGTCATTTATTTCTAGCTTAATATTTATAAAGTGTTTATAGTAGCCTCTTAGATTTTTCTTACTTATTTGCTTTTTCTATCTGCTTATTTGTCACTTATTGTTAATTCATATGCTTATTCATTCGGTTTTTCTTATCTGTACTTTAGCTTATTAATTTAGAGTAGTTTTATTTTCATTGTTCCTGTCCATGAAAATATTTAAAATAAAACCAAAAAATATCTAGTGTAGCTTTTAGAATGTTATTTTAGCTTAATTAGTTATAGTCAAGTATTGTTGAAGTTAGTCTTTAAGATAATTAATATTTTTTCGGGTACTTAGGTTTCGCTTGTTAGATCTTTAAGATAATAAGCTTAATCAAATCTTGTCACAAGTTAATGGGTGTGTTTGGTTATAAGCTTGTTGATCACAAAAGTCAATAGGCAATTGATAAAAGTTTTTGAGTGTTTAATTATTCATGCAAAAACAGTTGTAAAGTTGTTTTTAAAAGTTTAGATTTACAATTTCTCAAATAAGTTAGAGCTTAATATAGTCTTCCTGCACCAAGGGAACTTTTCTAGTATTTTCACTTGTGCAAATTTTGAACCAAGCCATCTAAGGCTTGGTTCTTGCTTGTTTTGTGTTTGTACACACTCAACAAGAGTGTTTGAGCAGGTTTAACCTCACTTAGTTACCCTGCAAATTTGGTTTGCTTTGCCTTTTCGTATCAGTAGGATTTGGTTTGGCTTTTGCCATTTGCATCAGCAGTACTAACAAGTAGTTAGTACTGCTGATCTTTTAGCTTCATTTTAGCTTATAATTGTAGGATTTAGGGTCTTATTTTTATATAGCTTATAGTTTAGGCATAGCTTAGTATAGATCAAGCTTAGTATTCCATTTTCTAGCTTAATTACTTAGCTTAATTTGCTTTCAAAAGTCATCAAAATTTCTAAAAAGCCAAAAAACAGTAGTAATAGACTAGCTTTTCATTTTAGAATTTTAAGTTGTGGCATCTGATTTTCTTGTCTAGAATTATAGCTTATTAGGTGATAGTTAAGTTGTCATAAGCTTAGCTTAAATCTTGGCTTATTTTGAGAATTTGAGTTTTTCTTAATTTTAAGCTTTTTGAGTTTGTTCTTGAATTAGCTGTTTTGATCCTCAATGTTAGTTGGTTTTTAGTGTTTTCAGTAGAGTAAGCTTATTAGGATTAGTTTAAGCTCATCATAAGCTTCCAGGAACAGCTTTTGTTTTGAAATTTAAGCTTATATTTAAGCTTGTGCAAAGCTTTTAGTTAAATCAAGCAAAAGTGAGCTCAAAAGCTCACTTTCTGAAATCAGATCTTCACAAGCTCTTTTTGAGCTTAATTTTGAGTTTAAGCTAGTATTGTCTTTATTAAAGTTGTTTAAAAACTTATAATCTTTAGTTTTTTAGCTTTTGGTTTTTAAAATTTTCAAAAAAATAAAAAATAGCAAAAAGGGGTGTCTGCCAACCTCGAACCCACGACCTCACTCTTATAAACCCAACGCCTTAACACTTTGCTACATTAGCTCATCCGTTATCTTTTCCTTTCATTAAATACTTATACACATTTTGGCTATTTAAGCCAAATAAGCTGTCTAGCTTATTTCGGGGCTTATTTGATAAGCTACCACTTCGGGCTTATTTTTCCTAGGATTCTTATAGTTTAAGCTATTTTCTGTCTTTTTCCTAGAATTTTTACTATAAGTTTAGTATTTTTAATCTTTTATTTTCTTTAAAAACTTTAAAAAATCATAAAAAATAGAAAATTAATCAGAAAAATAAAAATCTTTTTTATAATATTTTCTTTTATATAAAGTTTGTAGGTTTATTTGTTTCATCTTTCCGTGTAGGGTCTATTTTGACAAAAATTCACTTTTTAAAGAATGGGTTTTGTTCCCGTTCTCGGTTTTCAATTTTTAACTCTCGTTTTAACTCCGTTTTCATTCTAGTTTTTTTAAACTTCGTTTTAGTCAATTAGAATACATTTTAAATAGAAAAGAAAAATTAGGATTTAAATTTCTGTAGGAATCTCAGGTTTTTAGCCTTACGTTTTAATGTGTCTAGTTTCAGGTTTTTAGTTAAATTTTGAGTTTCCATTAATTATCTTTATGCTTAATTGTTAGTACTTGTTTATTTTAATCTTTTTAGTAGTTAAACAAATCAAACTTTGTTCCCCATTCAATCTAATCCGAGCCAAAAAGTGGTTTCAATTTCACAGCGTTGGGGAAACGACCCGCGGTACTAGTGATCATACTTCCCGCGTTTAATATACGTATTATATATAATATATATATCTTGTATGAGTGAATTTTCTCTTTTCAGGAATTTTCTTAATGCTCTTGTCTGGTAATATATCGTATATTTCATTAGTGTATTTTTATTCCATCACTTTACATGAAGATGTTAATCAAAATTATTAAGAAGCTTGTCACCTGAGTGGAACACACATGCTGTTGTGTGGAGGAATAAAGCTGAGTTAGAAACAATAAGCATGGATGATCTCTATAACAACCTCAAGGTGTATGAACCAGAAGTCAAAGGGATGTCTAGCTCAAGTTTAAGCACACAGAACATGCTTTTGTGTCCTCTTCAAATACATCTTAGCAGCTCTAATTGAAGCAGTTTAATGTTGCTATTGAGTTATTATGCTAGAACTCAAGTAAAATTATGCTTTACTCTACAAATATTGATAACTTAAGTGATGTTGTTATTTGTTCATTCTTTGCTAGTCAACCAAATAGTCCTCAACTTGTACATGAGGATTTGCAACAAATCCATCCTAATGACATAGAAAAGATGGATTTGAGATGGCAAATGGCCATATTGACTATGAGGGCTAGAAGGTTTTTGAAGAATACATAAAGGAAGCTTACTGTTAATGGCAATGAGACTATTGGTTTTGATAAGTCCAAAGTGGAGTGCTACAACTGCCACAAGAGGGGACATTTTGCTAAGGAGTGCAGAGCTCTAAGAAATCAAGACAACAAGAACAAGGAGATCTAAAAAAGGAGTGTGCCTGTGGAAACAACTACTTTCACAGCTTTGGTGTCATGTGATGGTCTTGGTGGATATGACTGGAGTGATCAGGCAGAGAAATGACCTAATTATGCACTCATGGATTACTCATCTTTAAGTTCTGACTCAGCGGTATCAAATGATTCAAATTGTTTAAAATCTTGTATGGAAACTGTTAAATTACTTAAATCTCAAAATGATCAACTATTCAAGAATTTGAGAAATCTAGTTTTAATGGTTTTATGTTATAAAATAGGTTTAGAATGGGAAGAAAAACTTGAATTGTATAAAAGATTGGGAGGTTTCTTTTATGTGAAAAAAATTAAATGGCTTAAAATAGGATATTCCACAAGTGGAGGAAATAAATATTAGAGAGCTTAGGAAGAAGATGAAAAACTTCAATAAATATATAGCATTCAAATTTAATGTAGATAAATTTGAAATGCATCTTAAAGTCTTAAACATGCTCATAGAGTGTACAGATATAGTTGACAACTGCAAGAAAGGTTTAGGCTATATAATGCAGTTCCACCTCCCTACACAGGAAATTTCATGCCTCAACACCTGGACTTGTCTTTTTATGTTTTAGTTGAGTTTGTAATAAGCTATAGTTGAGAACAGTAAAGCTAAGTTGATGAAGAAATGCCTATGGGGTAGGAAAGATGTAATGATGCCCCTTTTATTGAAGACTATGGTGTCAGATAGTGAGGAAGGCAATATGTGTCTTCAAACTAACAATGCGAAGAAAATAGTTAAGCCTAGTATAGCTAAGTAGACGTTTGTCGATCCTAAGCAACAAGAGGAAGTTGATAGGAAAATGTTTTAAAAGTTGATAAAAACATAGGCTAACCACATTAGTATAGAAAGGATATCACAGAATTGGTACAATTTTGAGTATCAAATAAACTAGGAAAGCAATTTGAGATGTTTAATAAGCCTGTTTATATTCTTAGTGTGTGGAAAGCTTTGATAATTTGCAAGTTGATTGGCATTACCATCATAAACAGTTCACAAAAAATTGAAGGTTGGTTAAAACGGTTTGGAAAAATGCTCAAAGGAGTGATTCATACAATACTTTGTTTAAAATTGACTCACCCTCAATGCTATATGAACATAGTTCCAAGAGCGAGGTACTAATAAGTCTGGCTTAAGTACTCAGTTAATACTGCTAGTCAAGTTAATATTGCTCACTCAAAAACAACAGTGAATTCTGCCTAGACAATGTCATATCTTTCTAAAATAGCACACGTCATCTGTTATTAAGAGGCCTTCACAAGACACAACATTTAACTACAGTATTTTTATTCAGAAGGTTTACATACGGGTTAGGGGTAATATGTTTTTACTACTAGGCACATAAGCTGTTGTTTTTGTTGTTTTGGGTATATCTTTGCTTAATGCTATTTATTGGCGCAGCTTGTTTGGTGTTTGGAATACAAAATAGAAGTAATGTTATAGGGACCATGCTTCTAAACACAAAAGTGGCATCAATCTCCTAAAGAAAGTCTTGAATTATATTGATGCAAAACGGGCTGTTACCAAGTCAGTGTTGGCTTTCGGTCCATATAAGAAAACTGTTTTTTCTTATTATAAGGTGACTGGGCACATGCCAATTGGATTTTATATGATCAGGAGTGATGATAGTGATTGTTCAAGGCACATGACAGGGAACTGTCCTATTCTTACAGAACTATGATTGAGATAGATGGAGGATATGTTAACTGTGAAGGGACCAAAGGAGGGAAAATCATTGAAAAGGTACCTTAAAACTGTTATCTAGATTTTGTAAATATGTTTTTGTAAGAGAGTTAAAAGTTCAATCTCGTTAGTGTCTCATAATTGTGTGTAAAAAGAATAGTGTTCTTTTTAATGACACTAAATCGTATTATTTTATCTCCAAACTTTAGTTAAATTGATGAAAGTCAAGTTTTTACTTAGAGTTCATAAAGAGCAATATGTATAGTGTTGATTATAAAGAAATAGTTCTTAGGGAGGTTTAAACTTGCCTTTTTTGCAAAAGCCACATCTGTTGATCTAAACTTTCGCATAGAAGGCTAGACACTTAAATTTTAAAAATGAATAAATTGGTTAAGGGAAATATGGTAAGGAGGCTTACCTTCCAAACTTCCTCTAAAAATGTAAAACTGTGTTGCTTGTCAAAAGGAAAGCAGCACAGTGCCTCTTGTAAGTCATAACAGAGAACTCAATCGTCTTCTTTATATTTGTTCCGATGGACTTGTTTGCGGTCCAAATTTGTTAAAAAGCCTTAAGAAGATAAGGTATTGCCTAGTTGTCACAAATGATATTACAGTAGGTTTACATAGGTTTTCTTTCTAGCATACTAGGATGAGATGAGTGCATCTTAAGTCTCTTATAACAGGGATAGAAAATCTCAGTAGATCACAAGGGTAGGTGATTAGTTGTGATAATAGGAACTGACTTCAAAATAGAGAAATGATGAAGTTTTGTGAAATGGTATAGGTATTTTATGACAATTTAGTACTAGCTACGAACTCCTTATAATATGGATTGTTGCTGAGAGGAGGATTAGGACACATAGTTGAGGCTGCTAGGGACTATGCTTGTGATTTTAGTTTGCCAACTACTTTTTGTAGAAGGTTAATATGCCTTGTGTGGGCAAAATAAAGTAGCATATGTTGTAGTTATGCCTCATATACAAGACCCCTATGAACTTTTTCATGGCTTTAAGAACACCACCCTTAAGCTTTATGATCCATTTAGGTGTCTGTTTCCATTCTTCACTACCATAGATCACTTAGGCAAATTTGATGGTAAGGCTGATAAAGGTTTCTTTGTTGGATACTCTTTGAATAGTAAAGCCTTTAGAGTATTCAATAGTAGAACAAGGATAGTGGAAGAAAACTTGCATATTAGGTTTAGTGAGAGTACACCTAATGTTGTAGGTAGTGGACCAGATTGGCTATTTGATATTGATGCACTAACAAGAATAATGAATTATGAGCCAATTTTTGAGGTACCTAGTCTATGGTTTTGAACATGTCAAAGTAGATAAGGAGACAGAACTTGGTGGAAACATTACATTTTTATTACCATATTACTGCTGATCCAACATTTTCTCTCAAGGTCCAAAGAGTTCTTATGATGATGGATTCAAACCTTCAAGTGATGATAGAAATAAGGTTGATGAAGATCCAAAGAAAGAAGGCAATGATCAAGAGAAGGAAGATAATGTTAACAGCACTAACAATGTTAATGCTGCTAGCACAAATGAAGTTAATGTTGTTGGTGGAAAAACAAGCATTAAACTTCCACTTAATCCAAATATGCCTAAATTGGAAGATTATATCATATTTGAAGATGATGAAAATGTTGGTGCAGAGGCTGACATGAACAATTTGGATACAACAATCCAAGTCAGTCCTATTCTAACTACAAGAGTTCATAAAGATCATCCTCTTAATCAAGTGATTGGAGATTTGCAACAGTCTACCACAACAAGTCAGGAAGTCAAAGAATATGGAGGAACTGGATTTGTTAGTATTTATTCAACAAAGAACACACCATAAAGACCTTTAAAATGCTTGTTTGGTTGCGTTTTATCAACATGAAGAATCCTAAAAGGTAATTCATGCATTGAAGGATCTAAGCTGGATAGAGCTATGCCCGGATGAGTTCTACCATTTAAAGTTACAAGAATTTTGGACTTTGGTGAGCTTACCATGGAAAAGGGCTATTGGCACTAAATAGATTTTCAGAATAAAAAGATGAAAGAGGGTAGTTAAAGGATAGAAATAAAGTAGATTGGTTGCTCAAGGTACATGCAAGAGAAGGGATGGAATATGATGAAGTACTTTGCCCCATGTTGCATGAATTGAAGCAATTTTTTAGCTTATGCTTCATTTAAAGATTTTATGGTGTATTAAATGGATGTAAAAAGTGCTTTTCTCTATGGGAAGATTAAAGAAGAGGTGCATGTATGTCAACCACCAAGATTTGAAGATCCAGACTTTCCTGATAGAGTATACAAGGTTGAAAAGGCTCTGTATGGGCTACATCAAGCTCCTAGAGCTTGGTATGAAACCTTGTCAACATATATATTGGACAATGGGTTTCAAAGAGGGAAAGTTGACAAGACCTTATTCATCAAAAGGCACAAAGGTGATATTTTGCTGGTCTAAGTTTATGTGAATAATATCATCTTTGGTTCAACAAATATGGAGCTAAGCATTCCATTTGAGAAGTTGATGCATGAGAAATTTTTAATGAGTTCTATAGGAGAACTTACATTCTTCTTAAGATTACAAGTGAAGCAGAAGAAGGATGTCATATTTATTAGTTAAGATAAATATGTTGATGAAATTTTAAAGAAATTTGGGTTTACATAAGTCAAGACTACAAGCACACCAATGGAAACTCAAAAGCATCTGCTCAAGATGAAGATGGTGAAGAATTGCATGTTCATATGTATAGGTCAATGATTGGTTCATTGATGTATCTTACATCTTCAAGACCTGACATCATGTTTGCAGTGTATGCCTATACTAGATACCAAACCAATCCAAAGGTTTCACATCTTCATGCTATGAAAAGGATTTTTAGATACTTAAAAGGTCAACCAAAATTAGGCCTTTGGTATCCAAAAGATTCTCCTTTTGATTTGGTAGCATACATTGATACTGATTATGCTGGAGCAAGCTTGGATAGGAAGTCTACAACAGGAGGTTGTCAATTCCTTAGATTTAGATTAATATCATGGCAGTGCAAGAAACAGATAGTGGTTGTAAATTCCATAACAGAAGCTGAGTATGTGGCTGCTTCAAGTTACTGTGGACAAGTGCTTTGGATTTAGAATCTACTACTTGATTATAGGTACAATTTTATGCATACCAAGATCTTTATTGACAATAACAGTACTATTTACATAACTAAAAATCCCGTTTTTCATTAAAAAAACAAAGCATATAGAGATCAGACGTCATTTTATTAGAGATTGCAATGAAAAAAAATTGATTCAAATGGTCAAAATCCATACTGACAAGAATGTTGCAGATTTGCTTACAAAAGCTTTTGATGTAAGTAGATTTCAATATTTGATTGTTAGTATTGGAATGCTAAATCTTTAATGTCTTTTATCTCTTTATGTTTTTGTAGAGTTTTATATGAATTAGTACTGTTATTAATGTCATTAAAAGTTTCTGTTGTTAAGTATAATTAGTACTGCTAGTTATACTTAATACTACTGAGTTTCTACTGTTAGTTATACTTAATACTGTTAGGTATAATTAATATTGTGATAATTGTGAAAATTGCTATGGCTTGTGTTTTCTTGGTTTTTGGACTAACATTTTGCAGGAAAAGCAAAGAAAAGTGTTAGATTGATGATGGAAGAGCTGTGTAAAAACAGACAGAGTGATTTGGTGAGAAAAAGAATTGAGAGAGTTGGTGAGAATAAAAAATAGAAAGAGAGCTGTGTAAAAACAGACAAAGTGATTTGGTGAGAAAAATAATTGAGAGAAGTGGTGAGTTGAAAAATAGAAAGAGGAGTTGAAATATATTAAAAACAGACCGAAGTGTTTAGAATGGAATTGGAGTTAATACTGGTGAAAGTTAATGCAGCACATAAACTTATACAGCTGATGAAAGTTAATGCTGCTAGGCATAAACTTACTACTGCTGGTGAAAGTTAATGCTGCTAGGCATAAACTTACTACTGCTGGTAAAAGTTAATGCTGCTAGGCATAAACTTACTACTGCTGGTGAAAGTTAATGCTGCTAGGCATAAACTTACTACTGCTGGTGATGGTTAATGCTGTTGAGGGTATTTTCATAAATACTTCGATTAAGGGTTTCAATCACTCATTTAATCGATTTCACTCTTTCATATACTCTTTAATCATAAACCCTAACTTAATTTTATCATTCATCATCAAAACCCAACACAATGACGACCCTAAAGTTTGCTGATACTCACAACATGGTCGCGTTCTTGTCTAAACCCGCAGAAAGTAAAGGGTTTGAACAAATTGTGGATTTCTTGAATGCACACCCTATTAAGCATGCATTAACAGTTAATCCTACTATTTATACTTTCGTGTATTGAACAATACCTGGGCTACAACATAGGCAAAAACTATCAATGGGGAAGTACAGTTACAAGCCCTAGTGGATGGGAAGAAGATAATCATAACTGAATCAACTGTGAGAAGAGATCTTCAACTGGAAGATGCTGAAGGTGTTGATTGTCTACCCAATGCTACCATCTTTGAACAACTTGCATTAATGGGGTATGAGCAGGTTTAAAGAAAAACCAAAGTGCTAATGTTTCAAAAAGTGCAAATTAAAAGAAACATAAGCTAAAAGTCAAGAAACCTAAAAAGGTAGGGTCTACAGAAAGACTTGCTTCACCTAAGCCTAGTACACCTAGATCTTGCCTTAGGTGGTCACCAACTGGAAGAATTTTTAACCTTAAAGGAAAAATAATTGCAAACAGTGAATCTGTGTGTCAATTTGACTGCTCTAAAGGTGATAATGCATGTACTTCTAACCCTCAGGAACCTATCAGCAAACGGTTTCCAAATTCAACTTTCTTTATGATAGGTTGTCAAAATTGGTTTGATACTCTGCTAATTCCATTGCTTTCCGAGTATAAACTGAAGGACAAAGAAAATCATGGAGACAGTGAATGTGACATTTGATGAGCTTTTAACGATGGCTTATATACACTTCAGTGCATAACCCGAGCTTCAAATAAAAGGGGAGTGTACGCTTTACCTTCAAAAGAAGAGAAATCTTCTTGTTTTCAAAACCGTTGAACACACTTTTTCAAGAATTTTTTAAAAGGATTTTCAAAATCTTTTAAAATTTAGTGTTCAACACTCCCTCCTCATGTCGCTTTCAAAATTCGAATCGTTCTTTATAAGTGGATCAATTTTTGAGGGGAGCTTTTTGAGAACCAAGTTTTAATGCTTTTAGACACATCCTCTCATATCTTCTTGTGTGTGTTTAAAACATTTCACAACTGTAAATATCTATCAGAAAAGCAAAATGTAAAACCTTTAAAAGCAAAATATAAAATCAAAACATTTCAAAAAATACCAAAAATATTCTTCTCTGACATGTCTCTCGATAATCGATAACATTTGCGCACATAGAAATGTTGATTAATATTAACACGGGTGAATAAATGAAGTTCGAGCGAGAGTTTCAACGACTTTCAAAACATGTCTTTTCCAACTTTTTCTCTACGACTTCTTAGTAAATGTCAGCTTAGGACTTGACCTCCAAAGATAGGAAAATGTTCATTTATGTACATTTATCCTAAACAACGGGAAGTTCATATCTTCTCGGTCTTGAGCAATGTCATATAAACATTTAAAGTTTTGAATGTTCAAGAGAAGCACTAAGGAAATGATAATTAATAAGATACATCTAACATCATTTTCTGTTGAGCACAATTTTTCAAGATATTTTCAAAACGAAAAGTTTCAATTTCTTTTTTAACTCTATTCTATAATTGAGGGGGAGTATCATAATTAGTTCATTCTGTATGCACTTCTGTTCTCCCAAGACTTAGTTAGACTCATGTGAATTCCAGACATTAACTTGTTTTTAATTCACTAATTGTCAAAAATTGTCACCACATATGCAATTTTTGAGGGGGAGAATAGTGATTAAAATGTGATCAATATGGATTAATAGTGGATACGATCTTCAATCTATAAGTGCATTCCCAAACCTCGCATGTGCAAAAATCTTTCATAATATGGTGCATATGTATAGGGTGAGCTTTTTGGTAACTCTGGAAACTCTCAATGTGTCTTAAATGATTTCTCAGATACGTTGATTGATTTTTCAAATGGTTTTATGGATCTTTATGGCAATACCCAATGACTGACCAACTATTGTCTCTTAAGGAGTTATAAGGCGGTTAAGGTTAGGTATATTCGTTCCATTATCCAGCCAAAACCGGAGGGATCTACCTAGGAACACTCCATTAAATAGAGTAGAAGTTCTAGGTATGATTAGAAAAAGGATGTAACATCCCCATTTTTACAATATAGCAGCGGAAGCTAATCTGGGGTATTACTTCATGGATACAACATTCATAATCATAGAAAACGACCCAAAAGAGACATTTATTCAAAAGATGCGTTATCATTCATTTCAAATCAGAGTTTTACAAAGGCAGGTCCCAAAATCTAAAACATCATGTTTGAATGATAACAGTTCAGCCATCTTCAAGTCCATGCCACTCCGTGCCGCAACTTGCTCAATTACCTAAGATAAACATGCTAAAAAGTCAACACAATGGTTGAGTGAAATTCATAGGTTTGATATAAATAGTTTGAATACAAGTAATAGTATAATAATTGTATAAACACAATTATTATGAAAATGATATTGTTATGATCTTGGGTCATGTTATTATATACCCGTTTAGTAATAATCGCAATGAATCATAGTAACAATGTATTATCCCGTTATTGCCTTGTTTGGTCTGATTGGTCTTGTTCTCATGTCACCAACACATTATCATACAAAGTTAATTTAATGACTTGAAGAGCTCATAATATCAACATATTAACATCCAAAGTCAATTTAACGACTCGAAGTCAAATTTAACTACTCTAACATTAATATCCAAAGTCAATTTAACGACTCGAAGTCAAATTTAATGACTTGTAGGATCTATGATACTAACAGATTAATATCCATAGTCAATTTAACGACTTGAAGTCAAATTTAACGACTTGTAGGATTTATTACTTAGACATTGATTGTAATGATACATCAGATTCGCATTTAGTCTGGTAAAACATTTGTATTCATTATTTA
>BQNB010074132.1:0-31890 GCA_026074375.1 Tanacetum coccineum
AGACTACTTCCTTCAAGTATAGTCTCGTCAACTTTTCTAACGTGTCATCTTCTTGCATAGGCAAGAAATGAGCAGACTTAGTGAGATGGTCAACGATTACCCAAATTGTGTCTTGACCAGCTGCCGTCTTTGGCAATTTAGTCCCAAAGTCCATTGTTATATTCACCCATTTCCATTTTGGGATCTCTGGTTGAACCAACAAACCAGACGGTTTCTGATACTCTATCTTAACCTTAGCACATGTTATACACTTGCTGACATAAGTGGCAATTTTTGCCTTCATGTTGGGCCACCAATACAGCTTCTTAAGGTCCTGATACATCTTATCCGATCTAGGATGGATGGAATACTTTGACTTATGCGACTCATGCATAATCAAAGCTCTCAGGTCACCAAAACACGGAATCCAACTTTGATTGTTCAAACATAACGTTCCGTCAGCACGAGGTTCTAACTTGTTAATCATGCCATGCAAATCTTCGTTGATGAAGTTCTCTTCCTTTCTGGCTTTCGATTGAGCACTCAAAATCTGCTTAGGAAGGTT
The DNA here is from genome assembly GCA_026074375.1 of Tanacetum coccineum. Lineage (NCBI taxonomy): Eukaryota > Viridiplantae > Streptophyta > Magnoliopsida > Asterales > Asteraceae > Tanacetum > Tanacetum coccineum. The sequence goes on from BQNB010074132.1 coordinate 545, forward strand.
TAACCCTATAGTCATAACTAAGGCTCGAACTCGTAGCGGCTTACCTTCCTTTCGACTCAGGGCATCAGCCACCACGTTCGCCTTTCCTGGATGATATCGAATCTCACAGTCGTAGTCGCTCAACAATTCTAACCAACGTCTTTGCCTCATATTCAGCTCCTTCTGGTCGAGTATGTGTTGCAAACTCTTATGATCGGTGAACACAACGCACTTGGTACCATACAGATAATGTCTCCACATTTTCAAGGCAAACACTACTGCACCAAGCTCTAGGTCGTGTGTGGTATAGTTCTTCTCGTGAACCTTGAGTTGGCGGGATGCATAAGCTATGACCTTCTCTCTCTGCATCAAAACCGCGCCCAACCCCTTATGCGAAGCATCGCAATATACCACGAAGTTCTCGCTTCCCTCTGGTAAAGCCAAAATCGGTGCACTACACAGCTTTTGCTTCAACAACTGGAATGCAGCTTCTGCCTTTTCTCCCCATTCAAACTTCACGCTTTTCTGAGTCAGTTTCGTCATAGGTCTAGCGATTTTTGAAAATCCTTCTATGAATCGTCGGTAGTAACCAGCTAAACCTAAGAATTGACGAATCTCGGTAGGTGTCTTGGGTGACGCCCAATCCTTGATTGCCTCAATCTTCGCGGGATCAACGTGTATGCCTTCACTATCAATCACATGACCAAGAAATTGTACCTTCGACAGCCAAAATTCACACTTTGAGAACTTGGCGTACAATTCTTCCTTCTTCAATAAATTCAAGATCAATTTAAGATGTCCTTCATGCTCCTTTTTGCTTTTGGAGTAGATCAAAATATCATCGATGAACACAATCACGAATCTATCCAGATATGGTTTGCACACCCTATTCATCAAGTCCATGAAAACTGCTGGTGCGTTAGTCAAACCAAACGGCATTACTTGGAACTCGTAACGTGAACCATAAAGCGAGTCCAAAATGCTGTCCCTTTGAAAGGTCTCCTCGCGAACTCTGCTGATTGATGATAACCAAATCTCAGGTCGATCTTAGAATAGACACTTGATCCTTAGTCAATTGATCAAACAAATCTGCGATTCTTCGGGATGGGTATCGTAATTCACATAAGCTTGTTCATTTCAAACGATAGTCGATACACATTCCGAAAAGAACCCATCTTTCTTCTTGACAAACAAAACTGGTGCCCCCAAGGTGAGGACCTCGGCCTTATAAATCCTCTGTCAGAAAGTTCTTGCAACTGAGGAACAACTCTGCATTCGGCTCGTGCTAGGTCATACGGTGGCACGTGCTATAGGTGCAGCATCTCAGGGACGAAGTCGTTTGGAATTCACTTGTCGAGTAGGTGGTAACACCGGCAATTCTCTGGAAAAGACTTCTGGAAACTCCCGTACTATTGGCAACACATCCTCAAGTCGCTTCTCTTCCGACTTATCCTCAGCCTTCTTGGACGTAACTTGTGCTAGATAAACTTGACATCCTTTCTCAATATACTTTTGGGTCTTCGTGCACGATATGATATTCAACTTACTTCCACTGTCGCAACTATCACCTCGGATTATCAACACCTCATTTCCATAAGGAATACGAACAACCTTCTCGTCACAAACGATCAACGCATGGTATTTCGCCAACCAATCCATACCAATGATGACGTCAAAACTACCAAGCTCTACGGGCATTAGATCTATGTCGAACGGATGACCTAATAGTCCTAACGTGCAACCTCTAAGAACAATATTTGTTTCTGAAATTCTTCCATCGGCAAGTTCTACGGCATAACTAGTTTCTAAAGTGGTTGGTGTAACATCAAGCAAAGCACTAAAGGTAGTTGACACAAAACTTCTATCGGCGCCCGAATCAAATAACATAGAAGCATAACAGTTATTGAGAAGAAACGTACCCGTGACCACGTTGGAATCAGGGTTTGTTCCTCCTCCACCAATGGCGTAAGCTCTCGCCGTAGTTTCGTTACCTCCAGTCTGGTTTCCAGTCTTGTTTCCATTCTTGTTTCTTGTCTGGTTTCCACGGTTCTGATTTCTCAACTTAGGACAATCCTTCTTGAAATGTCCTGGTCTTCCACACTCATAACAAATAATACCCTGCTGATTCCCAACTGGAGCCCTCTGAGTATTTGGAGCAATAGCAGCCCTACAATCCCTAGTCTGATGTCCAACCTTCTTACAGTTTCCACACCTCATAGTACACAACCCTTCATGGTGCAACCTACACTTATTGCAGTAGGGTAGTGGCCCAGCATATCCTTTTCTTTCATTGTTCCCAGCCGTATAAGCTCTGGCCACATTCTGCCCACTAGTATTTTGCCTCTTGAACGGCGGTTGCTGTCCACGGTTATCCCTTAGGTTACTTTCCATCCTTCTCTTATTCTCAGCACTCCTTGCAGCATAACCCTGGACTTTCTTGTCCATCAATTGGTTAGCAATACGTATAGCATCCTGGAGTCTGGTTGGATTTGCAGCAATCACATTCCCTTGAATGTTGTCCGGTAAACCTCCAATAAACCTTTCCACTCTGTCTTCTTCATCAGGGACCATTCTAGTACACAACAAAATCAACTCCTGCACCTGAAACTTTGAGTGTAACAGTCAAGGTCCCGTTTCCCTTCACGGTCAATTCCACCAATTCAGTCTCCATCTCTGGCTTTCATCCTTGACAATACACTTACTGTCATCAACTTCATTAGTTCCAACCCAAATCATGGGTATAGTGCAGCCTCAACACTAATGGTTTCTCTAAAGAAGTTCCACCAGGTCAAAGCACTGTCCTGCAGTGTGCATGTAGCATACTTCACTTGATACTTCAGTGGACAATTACTGATATTGAACACAGTCTCCATCTTCTCAAACCAGCGGGTCAATCCGACAACGCCTTCAGTTCCTGAGAAATTATGTGGCTTGCACTTCAAGAAGTCTTGGAAGGTGCACTCTCGAGCCACTGGCATGAAACCTCCAAAGTTCATACCATGATTCCCATTTCTGTTTCCATTTCCGTTTCCTCCATTCCCTCCATTTCCATTTCCTCCGTTTCCATTTCCTCCATTTCCTCCGTTTCCATTTCCTCCATTTCCTCCGTTCTCGCCTTCTAGTTCATCCCCATTCTCATTCAGGGGTTCAAGGGTCCTGCGCTTCAACGAGCCATCCAACACTTCAGCTACTCGACGAGCACCAATCTTCAAACTCCTCACGATCATGACGCCTTCCTGATCGGTGCTAGGCACTCTATAACACAACATATAACGCTTGGTATGATTTCTAGGTAATGCAGATGAACTAACGGCATTAAAATAAAAGTTAACGGTTAATCACATAGTAAAAGACACGATCAAAAATATATTCACAGAAATCCCAAATGCATGACACAAAAGAGCATAAGTAAATCAAACATGACATCATATCATAGATAACATCCATTTTCATATCACGAACATAATGATATACATCCACAGCACAACGTTCAAAAATACAGAAAATACGAGTTCTAAACCTAACGGTAATTGGCTTAGGAAACTACGTCATCACTAAACGCTACTACTAAATGCTGCAATACTGACGAACATCACTAAGAACGGTAGCCCATGTGCTTCCTAGCACACGCCTCAAGTCTGCCAACTCTCACTCTTCGTCATAAAATCGAAGTCGTCGCATCTGCCTCAACTCTCTTTGCATACGTGACATGCCGCGCTGGAGTCGGCACTCTCTGACTCTCAACACACACGGTGCTTATACGCCTCCTGTTATCCTCTCACAACTTAGCAATCCTCTTAGTCAAAGCCATAACTGCCTAACTCAACCCCAACAATTCCTGTGTCCCTGCTTCTGCCTCTGAACTCCCCAATATCGTATACGATGGACTGGATAGCTTGTGTGGTCATGGAACCTCTGAACCAAATCTCTAATGTCTCATATTGTACTCTAACCGATCCCTAGTCCTGATAGGCTAGGAATATCCTCTGCATCACCATAGATGCGTAACCCTCTCAACTCTGACCTCAACCGGGCCTCTCACACCCGTCTCTGTCTCATCTCGATCATCAGTCTCAACTACAACTCTAGCATCAATCCCTCTATCCCTAAGAGCATCTGCGTAAGCAAAACACTCGTCAATCTCTGCCTGAACCTCTGGATCACTATCCTGCTCTAAATGAGGCTCATCACTAACTCTGACAATAACATCATCCCTCAAACTAGTCTCTCTAGGATCAACCTCTACCTCTGCCAAATAACCAGAATCCCTAACTCTCTTAGGCGATGGTATCAAATCAGCACGGACAGGAGATAAAGCTCCGGATACAGGTGATAATGCAGGTACAGATGTCATGGGGGACCTACGTCTCTTGCGAGATAGCCCCGCAGAAGTACCCGGTAGATCTGGTGAAGAATGATCTGACAATGAGTGTCTCGAAGAAGAATCAGATGAAGCATCCGAATGAAAATCTGATGATGCCTCTGATGATGAATCTGAAGAAGAATGATCAGTAGGATGTCTCTCAGCAAGACGATGAGTGGGTAACGGTCTAACCCTCTTCCTCGCGGTCATCATGTGTACCGGCCCATTAAGATGGTAGCGGTACGGTCGACCATGGGGAATAGGTTGTCCAGATGCTAGAAGCATAACTCGACGACGAGGTATGATAGGTGATCTCTGGGTAAAAGCGGTAACCTCAGTGAAAGGTGTATCATGGGTAGGTGATGGTGGTGTATCTGGTGTATCACTGACTGTGGGGTCATCATCCGATGATAAGAATGGTGAGATATCTAGTAATGGTGGTATGTGGTCTGATGATGGATCCTCTGATGGATCAGACTCTGAATCAGATGCAGGTGAGTAATCAGGTGAAGCTGGTGTATAGTCTGGAGATGGTGGTATAGTAGGTGCTATGATAGGTGTCTCTGTGGGTATCACTGGTGTGTCATCCCTGAGTAGCAGGTGGAGTAATCACTGGTGTGGTGTCAGGAATAGTAGTAGGGATAGTACCGAACAAAATCACTCGTCCAGCAGGTGTCCCCACGCTATCCTCAGATGAATCTGAAGAAATCGAGATAACTGAAATAGCCATAACCTGCACAAGCAAAGTTCATATAAATCATCTTTATATCAACCATGCATGATGCAAAAATATGAATGGGTGAATGGGTAACTGAATGAATGCAAAGTGAATGAATGAGTAATCGAGCACGTCATGATAGGATGAAATAAGGAACACTTAGAAATATTAAATATACTTAGTATTTGATACGTATATATTATTTACGTAGCACTTAGTTATGTATACGTACTATGTAAGGTCACATAAGGCACATAATCACGTAGGATCACATACTGGTTATTAGTCCGGTGGAGGAAGATAATGTTCCAGCGTTACTAGTTTATACTACTTGGTTCTCTATAACCTTGGCTCTTGATACCAAACTGTCACACCCCCAGACGGGGCCTGGACGGAACACGTGTCCGGAGGCGTGACTTGATTGATCATCTCAAGTACAAAGCATAAAGAACACCTCTAAGGGTACGTTTTAAAAATAAACACACAAAACAAACACCACTAACACCGAATGTTGTATATAGATAACAAAAAAAGTATAAAACGCATCAACACAACTATGTGTAATTAAAATAAAAAACAAAAAACCTATCGACAGTAAAAAACTAAACAACGCCCATAAAAAATCAGGTTTGGCAACCCCACAGACATCACATATCACCACCTTGAAACCAACACAACCCCCACCCCACCCCCCCTCATACTGCCCACATCAGACAACAGCCTACAGCCGTCCCAACCAAGTCCACCCCCATCTCTAGGGATCAGCCCGCACGATACGCCCAATACAATCACCGTTGCAACAGTATTTATAAAATACTAATCCAGAAGTTTTTACAACATCACATTTAAAGGATTCACAGTTAAAAAATGCGGAAGCTTAATTTAGTTCAACAACGGTATTTAAAACATAGATAAATCTCTTGGTAAACCGGTACAAGCAAATAGACTTCACATATGTCAATCAACAGCATCCATCTTTACGCACCTGAGAAAAACATGCTTAAAACACGTCAACATAGAAGTTTGATGAAATTCATAGGTTTAGTTCAAACGTTATTATAGGGACCACACTTACAACAACGTATGCGACAATTATAACAAATACAACTTCACATAAAAGGTATTTATGTTGCACTAAGCTCATACACACCGAAGCTAATTACGTTTATACCAGTATATTGCTAGGTTAGAAAACAAAGCCCCTGATGTACTGACCAGACTACCTCTTAAGATCGACATGGTATTCTATCCGTTTATCGGGCACACCCGTGGGTAGTGAGCGACTACTCACACCGATAGGGATCTTAATCCAATAATCCATTTATAACACTCGCGCTCCCTTCGCCCGTTCATCCGGTCAAGATATTGACGGTTTTCCATGATAAAGTGTGGGCAATAGTGGTCTAACGCTACTTAGGCAACACGTAAACAGGGAAAATCTCACGCATAGTACTTGTGTCCAGTTTAAAAATAAAGCAATGTTTCTCACCCCAAGTTATAAAACATTTCGTCAAAATGGATTCAAGAGTAGGCTGATGTAACTCCCCTTGATGATAAGGTAAAGAGATACTCAAAAGTATGGTCCACTTGGAATGAACGCCGTTACACGGGTATGACCTAAAATGAATATGGGTTTCGATATTAGACTCGGAAGGTTAATCGTACTACACTAGCATGCACTTCCTTGTCATTTTTAGCAAACGTTAGTTATACAATTTAAAAACGTATATGATCGAGTTGTTTCCAAGCTTACATAATAATATTATATTACTTGATATATGATATTAATATTTGTTATTGTTAATAACTAAAGTAAACTGGATTTATCATTAATATTTCCAAATAGTTAGGTAATTTAATCGAAGTATTTTATCAATTTAGTCCTTTCCAAATATTTCAAAGTAATATGGCGTAGGGTAAGATTTTTACAAAATTTCGGCATACCCGTTTCGTGTTTACACGATTTTCCAAAGTCGTAGACTTTAAATTAAATAACCACTTCAAAACCACTTTCCATATTTTCAATTTATTCGTCCTCAAATCCATTATGTAACTGTAACGTTCGCCGACTAAAAATAATTAAAACGTATACAACTAAATCGAACATTATTAAATAAGTCACACACGAACTTATCCAATAAACTATACCGAAGCTTTTATGCTTTGGTGTTTTGCATATATGTTGGGCTTTGGCCCCGTTAAGTAGTCCGAAAATGGTGGTTTTATACATACCCATTTAATTTAGAAAAAAGGTAAGGAAAAGAAAAGAAAGGAAGGAAAAAAGAAGAAACAAGAAAGGAAACAGTAAAATGAAACAGACAAAAAAGAAGAAGAAAAGAAGAAAAAAATAAAGAAGGATAAAAAAGAGAAAGAAAAGAGAGAAAAAGAGAAGAGAAATAGAAAGAAAGAAGAAAAAAAAAGGAAAAAAAAAAGAATAAAATAGAAAGAAAAAAAAAAAAGAAGCAAACGAGAAAAAAAGAAAGAAAGAAAAAGTCAAAGTAAAGTAAGAAAAGGAGAAGGAAAAAGAAAGGAAAAAAAATAAAAGAGAGAACATAAATAAAGAAAATAAAAAAAAAATAAAAAAAGAAGAGAAAGGAGGGAAAAAACATCAAAAAAAAAGAAGAAAAAGAAAAAAGAGAAAGAAATAAGGAAAAAAAATAAAGAAAAAGAAGAAGTAAAGAAAAGAAGAGAAAGAAGGGAAGAAGAAAGCAAAATATTAAGTTATAAATCACTACCTTCAAGATAAGCTAACAATAAGCTCACAATAAGTCAAGTATAATAAGCCCACCATATGAGCTCAAAAATAATCGCATGTGTTGGGTCTTGTATGTGGACGTGCTTTAAGGCCTAATAACTATAAATTCGGCTTAATATTGAGCCGAAGAAGTTTATCATTTGTCCGTTCACAAAAAAGCAGAAAATAAGCCTAACAAAATATATGTCAAAACAAAATGAGCGAAACAATAAATCTTCTTTGTTCCGATTTGGCCGAAACATATACAAGCCCTTAAGCTCAAAAATAATTAAATAAGATTTCCAAAAGCTTGCGTTAAACATAAGTCAAACAAAATGAACTATAGCATATCTTTTGTTGTTTTTTAGTACACGAAAATAACCACATCAAAAAACTAACATTTCCTTATATTTATTTATTATGTTTCGAATATCATGAACACCCTTTAAGGGTTATGTAGTTTTAAACCGTTAGTTTTTACAAAATACATTGTACAACACATATGTATGCATCATAAGACGTATAAAAGTACAAGTTATTTGAGAATTTAAAGACTTACAAAATTAGAAGAGGTGACAACGTGAACAAAGATTAATACCAACCCACATGTTGTTTTAACAAATACCCGGAATGGATACAAATTGATCAAACTTCACAAAATCTTCAAGTATTTTTGATCAAAGAATGAAAATGAATGGTTTACTTGTTGGTGTTTTTGGTTCCAAATAGAGAGAAAAAGAAAGAAAAGATGAGTGAAGTTTTATGTGTGTGAGTATGGAATGAACAAATGACTAAAGAATAAGTTATATATCAAAAAGTTTACTTCACACACTATTAGTATGTGTGTGTGTTTGTGTGTACCGAACAAGGGACAAGAAGAGGAGGGGGGACCAAAACGATCCACCAATGAGAATTTAGCTAGTACATTTCATGTGGTTTAAGCTTGTCTTATGCAAATTTGAATTCAAAACTTGTCCACCAAGTTCATAAGGTTGTTGGTGTCGAAATAAGCCAAAGGGGAGGGGACCATTATATTTTTATAATCTTTGTTGCTAGTGCTCCCAAAATGATTACTGCCAAGTCTTTGCATCTTAAGGCTTATAGTTTAGGTTAAAACAACGGATCTACGCAAGTAACAGAACGAGTACGGTATCACCAAAATAATGAAATTTTAAACATTGCCTTTTAAGAACATAAAAAACATGGCTATTGCCAAATACTACCAACGTTGGTGTCCCGGTTCGGCATGACCCGGAACTATTCCCAGATAACAACGAAACAACTTCCCGGTTAAACGCTAAAGCTAAAACGAAACAATTAAAAATTCAAAATACTTACCGGAAACGGCTTAACTTGTTGAACGAAAATCCTCGGTTGTCACATTCTTTCGTCCCATTAACAGAAGCTTTGTCCTCAAAGCATAGGACCAACCTCTGACACGCGGTGCAGAGTTGTGTATAGGTGTGGATATATACTTTTCATTGGGTGGCTTCGGGCAATTGGCATCGCTCCCAGGTGGAACTCAGCGACCTCTTGAGTTCCAGCGCACTTTGACAATCGGAATACGACTCTGCTTCAGACGCTTGACCTCACGGTCCATAATCTCGACAGGTTCTTCGATGAAATTCAATTTGTCATCAACTTGGATCTCATCCGATGGAATAGCAAGCGGTTCATCAGCCATGCATTTCTTCAATTTCCGAACGTGAAACAGTACTATTAAACTCTATTCAACCTCCGTGCGAAGTTCTAGATGATAGGCAAACGGGTTTCCTACTTTGCAATGATCCTTAAAAAGGTCCTATAAACAGGGTTCAGCTTTCCCCTGTTTTCCAAAAATGTATCACTCCTTTCAAGGAGACCTTATCAAACATGACCTTTCTCCTACTTGAAACTCAAGAGTTTTTACTTCTGACTCAGCATAGCCCTCTTTTAACGATCACAGGCGGGCTTGGAATAGGCTCTTGATTTAACGATTCTACTCGTTGTCTCGTGGATGATCTCTGGGCCAATGAGCTGACTGTCCCCATTTAGCCCAGCAAATAGGTGATCGACACTTGCGCCCATACAACGCCTCAAATGGAGCAGCCTTAATGCTGGTATGATAACTGTTGTTTATAACGAAAATTCTACCAACGGTAAGTGGTTATCCCCAACCTTTTCCAAAGTACAAAGAGTCACAAGCACGAACATATCCTCTAACGACTGAGAGGTTCTCTCACTCTGACCATCGGTCTCTGATGTAGGCTGTAACTCATATCCAATTCGAGTACCTAATGCTTTAGTAAGAGACGTCAAAAAATGTAAGGTAATTTTTCCATCTCGAGTCAGAGATGATTCGAAACCGGCACTGCCATGCTGCGAGACAACTTCCTTCAGGCTTGTCTCGTCAATTTTCTAACTATCATCTCTCTCATAAGGCAAGAAAATGAGCAGATTAGTGAGACATAACAATACCCAAATGAGTCTTGCCCAGAGCCGTTGGCTTGGCAGTATATTAGTCACAAAGTCCATCGTTATGTTCTCCCATTTCCATGGTGGGATCTCTGGTTGAACCAACAAACCAGATGGTTTTTGATATTTTATCTTAACCTTTGCACATGTTAAACACTTGCTGACATAAGTGGCAATCTCTGCTTTCATGTTAGGCCACCAATATAACTTCTTCAAGTCCTGATACATCTTATCCGATCCAGGGTGGATGGAATACTTCGACTTATGTGACTCATGCATAATCAAGGCCCTCAAATCACCAAGACATGGAATCCAACTTCGATTGTTTAAGCATAACGTTCCGTCAGCACGAGGTTCCAATGTATCGTATTTTAAATGACTCATTATTCCACTACGACCCACATTTGGGGTGTTACAATTCTCCATGTAGCTTTATTAAGCAAGATTTCGTGTTGAACAACCGTCTTGAAGTTTCAAGACTCCAACACTTCAGGATCTCTAGATTTTGTAAATTCTCCAACAACATCCATCGATTTTCTTTTCACGAGGTCCTGTATAAAATAGGAAAAACGTGCATTCCTATCTTGGTATCTTATAGTTAATGATTAAAACTAAAGCAAACTAAATACGGGTCATTCTGTGATAACGCCGTAGCATGTTAATGAATAACCCGTAATTGACAAAACTAACAATAATGTTTTAAAGTGCATATAAATACAGAATCATACGACACAGACAATCAATACGCCGTATGGGAATAGAACGATACGCCGTATTAATGTCTGGAAGACAAACTCGATAAAATTAAATTAACAAGTCCGGGTTAGTCTCCCGGGATGCACTTTTGTTTTACAGAAAAGTCTTTAATAGACTGTCTTCCATCTCTTTTCACTAATCCGGTGCGCTCAATATGAAGAAAAAATCACCTTCCATCCGTTGTCCTTTTTCTAAAAAATTTCTTGGTAGATCCGGGACACGATATCTTTGTTTCTTTCCTAAGTATTATATTCACATCTTCTTACAACAATGTATTCTTCATTAGGTCCTAGTGAATACTTAATAGCTTCAAACTTTCTGGTTTTGCAAACCTTCTTGCTAGTCTGCTTGTCATCCCTATCGTCGTTTTTACGCTTCATTCGCCCTTGTCTATATTATTCTTCAATATCGCGAATGTCATAGGCTTTGAAGAATGAATCACTAGTAGTGTTAGGCGGGTTTTCATATTTTGATTCCTTCCATCCATCGCTGCTCAAAATACTGTTATCCACATATCTCTTATTCCAATTTCCATTCATCCATGAGTGAAATAACACCTTTTTAGTCCTTCCATCTACTTTCTTATGGTTCCTGAATGACGTGTTTACGTTTGATAAGAATTCAAGTGGATCAATCCCCCAGTTCTCTCCTTTGTCCAACATTTCATCTTCTCTATCGTATGATTCGGGATAAAAATCTACAGAAGAATTTCTCAACAAGTTCCTCCCAAGTGGTGATTTTTCCTTCTCCCTCGTTTGTCCACCATTCTTTTGCATCATCGGATAGTGAGAGGGAAAAAACCTTTATTTGTAGTTGATGGGAATCCACACCAAGAATGTAGATTAAATCAACCATTTCAAGCACCATAGCGATGTGATCCACCACGTCTTCATTATGCGTTCCGTAATATGTGTTCTTTCGTAATTTCACCAAAAATTCCTTGCTGAGTTCAACATTAATATCGTTATTGGAGATAGAAAGATTTGATTTATCATGACCATTTTCTACGTATTTTTCTAAAATTAGTCATGTCATGCCTTCTTATAGAATTTTCCTCAGTCTACTAGCTCCAATAAGTATGTCTTGTAACAAAGGTAAAAATATCAGCAGGATTTGTTCATGAATTAAGCACGGAAATTAAATACGAAAATTTAAGTGTCTGTTAGTATATCAGATGACCGATACGCCGTATTCAATTGACCTGAATACGCCGTATTAATCCTTTGAACGAATACGCTATATTGGTCAGAAAGTTAGATACGCCGTATCCGATGGAAGTGGAGACAGCCGTATCAGATTTTTATCGACCAGAACAATGTATCGAGCAAACAGTTAAATATTCACAAACAACTAATCTAACAAATGTACAAGCAATTATACACAAATATACAGAATATACACTAATCTAAATTACACTAATCCTAAGGGTTAGATCTAATCTAATGTTAAAAACCTAAATATCAAATAAAAATCAAAAATTATTTTCACTCCCTGGCAGCGGCGCCAAAAACTTAATGTGTGGTTGTGTGGTGTATAATTTTATGATTCAAGTATTAAATTTATATTTTGCCGACTAAACCAGAAACAACACTTTAACGGGCAGTGTACCCGGTCAAGATGTAGATTCGTTGGTAAGTAGGGTGTCGATCACTGAGAGCGAGGTTGAATCTTTTCAGTTTATTAATATCTTAGTTGTCTAATCTATGTTAATTATAATCTATTCTAAACCTATGCTAAACCTATGTTAGTCCTAATCTTAATTCTAACGGGTAAAAGGGGGTTTTCAGCCTGAGAGACTGGCACGGGTTTGGTTGGTGACTAAAATCAATTCAAGGCACTTTAACCCATACAAGCAAATCAACAGAAGATAAAAGAACGGTAGAGCCAAATATAAGGGAACTGTATTAACCATTATTAATCAGATTAGAATGTTGGTTTGTTTATTTAATGCAATGATTTCTTATTACGAGGTGGCATATCATTCTTAAGACTTAGGCGTTTCATCTTCCTAAGCCCTAGACACATTAATCTTGTCACAATTAATGCATCAACATAAAGCATCCTTATTTGCTGATTATGATCTATCTTATGGATTAAAGCAATGGTGATCTTGTTAAACCCTAGCTCATAGAGACTTTACCCACTTACTGCTTAACGGCGATTTATATACTAGTAGTCCACTTATCCAACTATCCTATGGAATCAGAATGATATTTGTTGAATTATCTAGGTTCACCTTCTAGTCAACTCATTCAATAAACCAAAGGCAATATCTAATTAACTAGTTAAGCCGAGCGTATTCCTAGCACAGATTTTTACAGGACAATATTTTTGATCCTATGATTCTAGATGTATAAAGTACTATATGGAGAGCTATCCCAGACTCTAGATTACTTGGTCCGTATCACTAGATCCAGTTGAATGATAGGTCACATACAAAAGCACGTAAACAAGTATAAATTGATAAACATAAACAAGCATTCAACGATAAATCAAGAAATCGAGATAAACAATACCAAACATTTAGATCTTCATAATAATGGCTAATTCCCAAAGGTATTAGCCTTCAAACGTCATAATAAATACAAGAGCAATTATTGGCCAAACAAGGGATCCACAAGGTTTGGGTTTTGTCCAGTTTAGTCCCTTGGTTCTATATTTAGAATATATTATATAATTAATTAAACAAGTAATTAATTAAATAACTATTTAAAAAAAATCATGAAGTAAACCATACTCTTCGTATTTAACGTGTGTGCCCCCAATAGGCACACGTATTTCTAACGTATAACTTGTAGAACCGACTACCAAATTCCAACAACTCCTACTTAGGAGGCGGAGTAGCAGGCTTGCAGATATACTGATAATTGGCAATGTCTATCAAACACACACAATTACCTTTAGATTAGAAATACTTGAGATAAAAGTTTCCAGAACAATCTCAGCTTTCAATGGTTATGTATTATCTTGCTATATATAATCATCCCTTTGTTCAAATACCATTAAACCATGGATATAGATCCTAACTTATTCCATATATTTTAACATTTTAGTTTCTCGTTATAGAAATAATTCAGATAGACCAAATGTAATCAAGAATCATCTTGGATTACCCTTTGGGAACGGCCATTCATTTATCTGATTAAATCTAGAGAAGGGCCCAATGGTATCATTCTGCACATATAATGTGGAGGAACAAATCCTTTATTGACTACAAGTGTTGTGGATGCTGCTTCACATGCACTCCGAAAAATAGCTTTTATAACTACCATATTTCAGGACATCGTTTGGCTATAATTACAAAAAGTGATATCCACACATACAGAACTTGTTTGTATCTCAAGTCTAAGGATAATTATTTTAACCATTTTCGACATTTACTCATGACAAGGATCCAAAAGTAAATTTCAAAAGTTAGGGTATCCAATATGCATCCCTTGTGAATACATATGAGTTTGGCGGGAACAATCCATATATTCAAAGAATATAACCAACACTCACATTTGCCTTACATAACAATATTCCTATATTGTTAACCGACAATGGACATATTTAGAATGATAAATCATTCATGGATTAAACATGCAAAAATGGAATAACAATTATTATATGAATGAAAAACAAATTCCAAGCATCTTTATTCATCAAATAAATATTGTCTTACAATTCCAAATTATCCAAATACTAATTAAACACAGATTTACATGAGACTACTAGCGGGTATCAAACCAATTTTCCTAGTCAATTCAGAATGCTTAGGAAATGCTAAAGCCTTTGTAAAAGGGTCAGTTAGATTGTCATATGTGTCAATTTGTTCTATCCTTATATCACCCAAATCAATGGTTTCTCGAAGATAGTGAAATTTTTACACAAAAATGTCATGCACTTTTAGTGACTCCATGATCGTTTGCTATTGCTATGGCTCTAGTATTGTCACAATACATTGTTATGGTTTCTTAAATTGTAGGAACAACTAGGGATGAGCAAAAGAACCAAACAATCGGATCGGAACTAAGAACCGAACCGGAACCAAGAAGAACCGAACCAGAACCAGAATCATAGATTCCAGTTTTGGTTCTTGAGTTTGAGATTTTTCGGTTCATGGATCGGTTCGGTTCGGTTCCACTGGTTCTCAGTTCCAGAACCAAATACCCAAATATTCGATAATTAAAAAACCTAGTAGCCTACTTAAAAAAATAGCTAAATAACTTGAACCCTAAGCTTTAGTCCATTAAAACATAAAAAACTATCATCATTATCAAAACAATGAAGGTAAGTTATATATTTGAGTTTTATTTGCATTCGTATCTATTATGCTAGTTGCTTCACTACCTTAAATATGTCCCTGTGCGTTAGAAGTTGGGGCATGTTGTGCATTACAAGTAGGAGCAAATACCAACATCATTGTACCCATTACAAATCATTTGAAAGTAGAATGCTGGGATGATGTTAAAGATTTTATTAAAGACGATGAGATTGTGAAAGATATGGAAGAATAATTAGAGAAACTAACCGTAAGAGATAAAGAGAAACAAAGTGTGAAAATATAAATTGTTCTAGTTATCTTGTTGGACAAAATTTGAAGTTATTTTTTTTTTGGATTTTTATGCAGTTATTGAACGTGTAAACTATAGAATGATTGTTTATTTGAACTTATGCTTTAGTTGTTAAATGTTATTGCTTTTAACAAAAGTTATTGCAAATGCTTAAAAAAATAATTTTTTTGTGCTTTTTATTAGCTTAACTCATTAGTGCATGAGTTTTTTTTGCTTCCAGAAAATCGGTTCCTATTCTGGTAGAACCAAAGAACTGGACCCAGAACTGGAACCAGAACCGGAACCGAAATATATTTTTGGTTCAGTTCTCGGTTCCTACATTTCTCAAAATTTTGGTTCTCGGATCTATCGGTTCTGGTTCCAGTTCTACCGGTTCAAGATCCATGCTCATCCCTAGGAACAACATTAAGCCCAGAAATGAATTTGCGAATCCATACAGCCTCTTTCGATGCGTCAAATGCAGCGATATATTCAGCATCTGTAGATGAAGTTGCAGAAATACTCTGCTTTGTGCTTTTCCAATCAACAACACCTCCATTCAAAACGAACACATATCCAGTCTGAGACTTCAAGTCATCAGCATCCGTCAGATATCCAGCATCAGTGTAGCAAGAAACCCTGAGCTCTCGTTTCATATCACCTCCATAAACCAGAAACATATCCTTAGTATTCCGAAGATACTTAAGAATATTCTTAACAGTAGTCCAGTGAAGTTCACCAGGATTCTGTTGAAATCGGCTTGTTATGTTCTGAGCGAACGCAACATCAGGACGAGTACATCTTACAGCATACATGATTGAACCAACAGCCGAAGCGTATGGAACATTGCTCATGCGCCGCTTTTCAGCTGGTGTCGAGGCACCATCTGACTTACTCAATTTTAGCTTTTCTTGCATTGGGATAGTTCCACGTTTGGAATTCTCCATGTAATATCTTTTCAAGATTTTCTCAATGTAAGCACTTTGACATAAACCAATTAACCGTTTAGATCTATCTCGGTAGATTTTGATTCCAAGAATATATGCAGCTTCACCTAAATCTTTCATGGCAAAACATTTTCCAAGATAGGATTTTACATCTTGTAACATTGGAATATTGTTTCCCATGATTAATATGTCATCGACATATAAGATTAGGAAAGTGACATAACTCTCACTAGCTTTCTGATATACATATGGCTCATTACGATTTTGATTGAAACCGAATTTCTTGATTTCATCATCAAATCGCTTATTCCATTGCCTAGATGCTTGCTTAAGTCCATAAATGGAACGCTTGAGCTTGCATACATGGTTAGGATATTTTGGATTAACAAAACCTTTAGGTTGCATCATATAGACTTCTTCGGAAAGATATCCATTGAGGAAAGTGGTTTTGAAATCCATTTGCCAAATCTCATAGTTATAGAACGCGGTTATGGCAATAAGAATCCTTATAGCTCTTATGTCTGCAACAGGAGAAAAGCTTTCTTTATAATCGACCTCTTAGGTTTGAGTGAAGCCCTTCGCTACGAGACGAGACTTAAAGGTGTGTATTGCACCATCCATGTCGGTCTTCTTCTTAAAGAGCCATTTATAACCAACAGTTTTAGCATTAGGAGGAAGTTCTACAAGCTCTCAAATGTCGTTGTCTTTCATGGATTGCATTTCCACATTCATAGCAGCTAGCCACTTTTTGGATTCAGGATCCAATAATGCAACTTTATAGTTGGCGGGTTCACCGAGATCCCCCAACTCGTGTTCCTCAGCATCAATATACAAACACAATCAATCTTTGAGACGACGTATCCTTGTGGACCTACGAATGGGATTGATATCACTTTAAGGTTTATCAATTTCTTGATCATCCTCTTCATGATTTAAGCTAGTGTCTAAATAAGGATTTGTATTTTCTTCTTGAATAATTTCAAGATCTTCTAGACTCCCACTTGCTTCTTGATCTATAATATTACTCTCAAAGAACTCAGCATTCCGAGCAACAAACACCTTGTTCTCGGATAGGTTGTAGAAAGAATATCCCATCGTTTCCTTTGGGAATCCTATGAAGATACACTTAAAAGATCTGGATTCTAATTTGTCAGGTTTGGTAAGTGTATCACGCTTAACAAGTGCCTCACAACCCTATATTTTTAAGTAAGACAGCTTAGGGCTTGCCCATGCCATATTTCATACGGTGTCTTATTAACCTTCTTAGTTAGAACCATGTTAAGAATGCGTGCGGCAGACTCAAAGGCCTAATCCTAAAAGGACTTTGGAAGAGTAGTTTGACTCAGCATGGAGCGAACCATGTCTAGCAGTGTTCTATTTCTCCTCTCTAACACTCCGTTATGTTGAGGTGTGTAGGGAAGAGTATGATGGGCAATAATCCCATGCTCTTTTAGATAATCCAAAAACTCTTGACTCATATATTCACCTCCATGATCAATCCTAGTGATTTTATGGTTTCTTGTCGAGTTGGTTTATTTACTTCCTTTTGAAACAATTTAATTGTCTCAAACACTTACATAGTTTTGTTCAGCAAGTAAGCACGATAACCCTACCGACTAAAGTCTCAGTAAAAGTGACGAAGTAGTTAGCTCCTTGTCTTGACACGATTCTAAATGGGCCACATACATCGGTGTGTATTAGTCCAAAGTAGATCTTTAGCCCTTTCCACTTGATATGAATAGGGTTTTCTTGCCATCTTAACTGGGACATGCATGAACACACATTCAAAGACTCAATGTCGGTAAATTGTAGAAGACCATCATGTTTGCAATCTTCTTCAATATGTTTTTGCTAATGTGTCCCAGACGGACAGTTGCCACAATTTGCCACAAGAGAGAAGAGTCTAAGTTTAGCTTAGCTCTTTTATTGCTTAGCAAATCATATATTGAAACTTTCATTCTGTATGTTGTAACAAGACATTTCAATGTCATATGACCATCCCTTGGGATAGCAGTAAAAGAAAACCAAAATTATTTTAGAAACAGGAATTGTATTATTTCACTTCAAAACGGTTGAATAAAAATGCCATTTCATACGAATACGAGAAACTGAAATAATCCTCTAAGTAATAGTAGGTACGTAATAATCAGAGGCAAAACGCAATGACCAGAGGCAAAACGCAAGATCAAAATGCAATGATCAGAGGCAAAATGCAATGATCAGAGGCAAAACGCAATGATTAGAGGCAAAACGCAATGATCAGAGGCAAAACACAATGATCAAAGGCAAAACGCAAAGGCAAAACGCAATGACTAATACGACAAAACGCAGTACTATTGTACTTTACCTAAACGACAAAATGCAGTGTACTTTTTTTGACAAAACGCAACCAAGAATATGCCAGTGAGACAAAACGCAGTCAAGAAAAATACGAACCTTTTCACCTAAAAATCACCCTTTTGAACGTTTTTTGCTTGGTTTCTTTTGCACAACTTGATCCTAGAAGGTTATAACAACAATAAAAACACTAACTTTAACACCACAAACGTGAGAATCAAAGAGTGTCAAGAAAAAGATCATAAACCTTCAAAAACCAAACTTTTAATATAAACTAACCAAGAAAACGCACACACAATCTATCTAATCATCCCATGGGCTCTGATACCAATTGTAGTATATTGGATATCATAACACAAGGTATGGATTAAGGGTTGGCCGAATTTCTAGAGAGAGAAAATAGGAGTTCTAGTGAGAGAAAGTCACTTAGTGTATGCTTGCTATAAAATGAACATCCAACCCCTTCCCATGGCGGGAAAGGGGTATTTATACAAGTGTTTTGGTGCCCCTAAGTGAGCTATGAAGTGGGCTAACAAGTGGGTAAAGACCCGACCCAACACCATAAGTCGTACGATAACTAAACGATTAATACTAAGACTACGAGCTAACTTATGCTAGATATAACACGGGGTGACCGAGTCTTTTACATGGATTTTCATAATCCTAACACTAAGTGACATCTCAGCAAGAAAAACGTCATCTCTAAGCTATGATTGGCCACTTCTGACAAGGAATGACACGTGGACTACAAATTTACACATCAAAGATGGAAAAATTACACTAAAAACAATGCAAAAGAAGCACAACCTTCCCAAGATATGGTATTGCCAGCTTGGCAATCCGTGTGCTATCATTCCAATCTAACGGCAAAAAATGGGCATCCAATGATTAGAGAGATTCAAGGGCCAGGATTAGAAATCAAGGAGGAGCGTCCAAGACCTAGAAGCTTCACTCAGCCCTTATAAATAGAGCTCACCCCTTACTCACATTTATCTAGTTCTTTTTAGTTTTAGTGTAGCTTATAAAAATAGCTTATGTAATTTTTCTTTCAAATTGTTTTTTAGCTTATTGTTTTCACTTAATGTAACCTTCATTTAAGCTTGTAACCAGTTTCAAATTAGTAATAAAAGTTTGTTTTTCTTATTAATGAATTGTTACTTTATGGTTTCCTTTAATTCAAAATTGTTTGATTAAGCTGTCCTTTGTTAACATAAGCTCATTAAGCTCTTTAATCTAATCATTAGCTGGCTAATTACTCAACTAATCTCTCAAAAGCTTAGTTAAGCTTTTCTTATTCAAATCCACAATCAAGATACCTCAGCTTATTCTTGGAAGGGAAACCAGACATGGATGGGTTTTCAGGACCTCACTAGCTTATCTATGATAAGCTAGAGCTTGTTGATTAGCTCATAAGAGCACTTGATAAGCCTTGTTTGTGCAAAGGCCTTTGTAAATCTTCATTTTCCTTTTCTAGCTTTAAAACTGCAAATTAGTTTAATATTGCTTATTTTTTGCTTATTGCTGTTTAGTTTTGCTTAATAGTGCTTGTTATAGTTGTTATGTGCTTATGATGTTTGATTGATAGTTTAAAATCTTAGTTTGCACTTATTTGTTATAAAACAGTAAAAAAAAATAATAGTAGCATTAGCTTAAGGTTTATGATTTATGCTTATTCAGTAGCTTAAATTTGTTAATAAGGGTTGTTATAAGCTTGTTATAATCTAGTATCTGAGTTTCAAAACGGATCTCTTAATTTTATAAGCTAAAAATGAGATTTTATATTTTAAAGGGGTGTTTGGTTCAGGCAGTACTAACTTAAGTTAGTACTGCCCTTAGCCATTTAGCCTTATAAAATAAATTTCAATCTTAAATTTAAGCTTATAAGATTAGGATTTGAAGTTCTTTTTAGGTTAAATAAGTTTATAGATAGCTTATGTGTAGGTTGTTTGAATTTGTGGCTATAAGCTCAGGTGTATGAGCATTTTGAGTTTGAGTTTGTTCAAGCTAGTTTCATTAATCAAATGTTATTACATAGTGTAGAAACATAGTCTTTAAGCCTGCACTCTTTAATTTTAAGTTTTGTTTAAAAAATTGCAAACCGCATCAGGAGCATAAATAGCCAAAAGCCCTTTTTCAAGTTAGAATTTAAGCTAGTTAGGATAGTTATTAGCTTCTGGAATTTAGAGCATAAGTAGTTTTTAGGACATATTTCATTAGTTTGAGCTTAATTTGTTGAAATTAGCTTATTTGTCTATCTATTTTTAAGCTGAAAAATTGCATTTTGTCTTTTGCAAACTTAGTACAAACTGAGAAAATAAGCAGTTTTCAAGGAACTTTTTCAATAAGCATTTGATTTTTAAAATGATTTTTAAAAGCTGTTTCATGTAGTTTTTTGGTTAAGGTTTAAGGTAGTATAAGCTAGAAATCCATAAGGATCTGTTTGCATAGTTAAAAATAAGCTCAAAGTAGCTAAGTTGTCTGTTTGGATTTCAGTTTTTCACTAAGTGCTTATTTCAAATCCTCAGCTTATGGCTTGCTTCTTTGTGCTTATTTCTAGTTTAGAATAGTTTATTAAGTTAATTTTAGCTTATTTTACTATTGTCCTTAGCTTACTTAGTCATTTAGTGGAAGCAGCATTAAAAATTAAAGCTAGCAGTACTAACTCTAAGTTAGTGCTGCTGAGCTTATTTAAGCTTATCCTTGCTTAAATTGTTTGTTCATTTCTTTTCAAAACTAGCTTATTAGGTTAGAAGTTAGTTGATAGTAGCTTATTTGATATTGTGTATAGCTTATCTTAGTTTCTAGCTTATTAAGTTTTGTAAAAAGTAAAAAAGTAGTCAAGTGCTTTCTGTCTGTTTTAAGCTCATTTAATGGCTTATTGATTAGCTTTTAGAAAAGTTATTTTCACAAAAATAGCTTAATATAAACTGTTTTACAACTTTGCTTTTTAGGTTTTAGCAAAATAAAAAAAAAGGGAAACCAAGGAAGTCGGAGGTGAGCAAGACTCGAACCCCCAACCTCAAACTCAGTTTCAGCCCTTTTATAAACCTCACAACACACACACTCAACCATCTGCCCTAGGGACTTTTTCGATTATTGTTTGCAAAATCAATATGTTATAGTCATTTTATCCCAATTAGCCTATAAGCCACTTTTGGCTTATTTCACAGCTTATTCGATAAGCTGATTTTCCCATCTTATTTTTATTAGATTCTACATTGTTCAATCTACTTTTGTTAATTTTTTTAGAATTTTTATAAATAGTTTAGTATTTTTAAACATTTGATTTCCTTTAAATCGTTTTTAATTCATAAAAAATTATAAAAAGGTCAAAAAAATATAATTCTTTTTTAGAAAATTTTATTTTAACATTTAGAACCTAGGAAAATTAAATTTGCTTTCGTAGGGTTTAAATTGTAAAATCTTGTTTTTTAAAGAACGAGATTGAATCCCGTTCATGTTTTTAGAGTTTTTAAGCTTAAATCTTTTCCGTTTTTGGTCTAGTTTTCTTTGTCCTAGCTTTTTAGTTAATTAAGACTTATAAAAACCAAAAAGATCATTGTAGGACTTAATTTTGTTAATTTAGGGTTTTTAGGTCCCGTTTAGGATTCTCGATTTGCGTTTTTAGTTAAAATTTAATTTCCCGTTATTGTTTTTTCGTAGTTAGGTTTATTTGTCCCTTTATTTGCTCACTATTAGGATTTTAGAAAACAAATCGTCTTCGAACCAATTCAAGTCATTGTCCAAATAACAAACAAGGTCTCAATTTCATAAGTCTTTGGGAAAACGACCCGGTAATCACTTGCCGGTTTCTTACGTAGAATATTTTCGTGTGATTTTTCTTACTACCTTTGTCCTCAAGCGTAGTTTAGGAATTTCATTATCGTTATATTATTATACGTATATAAACTTTACATACTAAGTTTTTGACGCCGCTGCCGGGGATTTGTGATTAAGATTCCTTCGTTTGCAGTTTGTCGGTCGTGATTTGAAGAACCTTTCGTTTCCAAAAGTTACGCTTTTGAGAAAATCAAAAATACAAAAAAAATTAAAAATATAAAAAGTAAAAAATATGTTTTTCTTTTCTTTTTAGTATAAGTAGAATATTAATAAATAAGAAAAATACAAAAATATTTGCTCTTCCGGATTTTTTGATTTTTCTTGTGAATTTGTGAATATATAAAAAATTTAACCAAGTTGGTAAAAGAACACCAACAAATAATACTTTCAACTTAAGTATTATCCATTAATAAGTTCCCGAACCAAAGATTCAAAATTTTTACCGTTTGTGTCACTTACGAAAAAGGCGCACCTCTTTTGTAAAATTTATTTTACTTAAGAGAGTTACCCTAAGTTTGTTGATTATTCGGTAAACAAAAATATTTTCTTTTCTCATTTCTTTTATCATTTTTGTTTGCTTAGTGCATGCGCACTAGAAATTCCAATTTTCCAAATAATTCAAACGTAACCATTCCGAGACGTCGAAATAGAGGACGTGCTCCAAACATAGTCGAACCCGAGCTTCGTACTATCGTTGAAGTTGCACCAATGGCGGAACGTACAATGGAAGAGCTACTCCGTGCACCCACGGAAGGGTATGGAGAAGCTATCGTTTTACCAAAAATTAATGCGGATCACTTTGAAATCAAGACGAATTTGTTACAACTAGTCCAAGCTAACCCGTTTCACGGATATGAGAGGGAAAATCCCCATGCTCATATTAATAGTTTCAAAAGGATTACCTCGACTTTACGATTTAGAGATGTGCCGAATGATGTTATTAAGCTTATGATGTTTCCATATTCGCTCGAGGGGAACGCTAGATTGTGGTACGAGAAAGAACCACCAAATTCTATCTTGACTTGGGAGGATCTCGTAACCAAATTTGTAAATCAATTTTCCATCCTTCGAAAACCACTCACTTAAAGAATAAAATTTCTCGTTTTACACAAAAATTCGAGGAGACTTTTAGTGAGGCATGGGAACGATTTAAGGAAATGCTTAGAGCTTGTCCTCACCACGGATTTACGGAGTTAACTCAAGTTGATACCTTTTATAACGGTTTAAACGAGAACGATCAAGACTCCTTAAATGCCGCGGCGGGTGGAAATCTTTTGAGTAAGACTACTAGAGAGGCTTTGAACATAATTGAGAATAAATCAAAAGTTCGTTATTCACGTAATAAATCGAATGTTTCTAGGATGAATACGACTTCTAGGGAAAGTGTTAGTAAAACGGATGAGAGAATTGATAAGCTTGCGGATCAAATTTCGACCTTAGTTGAGATTGTTTCTAAGAAAGTTGTCACTCCCGCTCCGGTTAAAGCGGTTGAGGAAATATGTGTTACTTGTAGTGGGCCTCATGCTTGGTACAATTGTCCTAATACCGATAACAATCAAGCTAGTGTTTGTGCGGCAACGGGTTCTTACAATCAAGTTAACCCTCCAAACCGTGTTAGTAATCAAATGGCACCACCAGGTTTTGCTCCGGTGCAAAACAATGGTCAAAATAGGTTTAATCAAAATCAAGGTCAAGGGAATAATTTTAATCGGGGAAATAATTTTCATGGAAATCAAGGTTTTCAAGCTCAAAATAATCATGCTCCAAATTTTCAAAATCAAGGATTTCAAAACCAACCTTTTCAAGTGCCTAATAATCAAGTTCAACAAGAGTTTTCAAGTGAGTTTTCAAGTTACAAGAGGAATAACGACCAAATGATGAGAAACATGCAAAATCAAATCAACTCGTTGAAAGGAGACCTTAAGAATGAAATTCAAAACACGATAAAATCTCAACAAGCCGTCATGATGAATCAACAAACTACTTTTCAAAATAATTTGCAAAACATGATTTGTGGATTGTTTCAAAACCAAGCCTCAACTTCGGGTACTCTTCCGAGTAATACCATTCCAAACCCGAAGGGTGAGATGAAAGCGATCACTACTCGAAGTGGTGTTGCTTACGAGGGACCCTCGATTCCTACTAATCCTTCTCCTAAAAAGGTAGTGGAACGAGAAACCGAGGAGACAACGGATAAAGAGCAATCAAATTTCCAAGGAAGTACCGCTCAAATCCCACCTCCGGTTAATCCCATTCCGATTCCGGAACCTGATGTTCTGAAGAGTTTACCTAAGCCAAATATTCCATATCCTTCACGTCGTAATGATCAGAAGTCCCGTGAAAAAGCTTCGAATCAAATGGAGAAGGTCTTCCAAATCTTTCAAAATTTGTGCTTCGGCATTAGTTTCGCGGATGCTTTACTTTTAATGCCAAGATTTGCTCCTACGATTAAGAGTTTGCTTATGAATAAGGACAAATTGCTTGAGTTAGCTAAGATACCGTTGAACGAGAATTGCTCGGCGATGCTCCTCAAAAAGCTTCCCGAAAAGCTAGGAGATCCCGGCAAGTTTCTTATACCATGTAATTTCCCAGGAATGGATGTATGTCACGCCTTGGCCGATATTGGCGCGAGCATAAATCTTATGCCTCTTTTTATTTGGAAAAAGCTATCCTTACCCGAACTTACACCAACTCGGATGACTTTAGAGTTAGCGGATCGATCAATTACTCGTCCTAAAGGAGTCGTCGAAGACATTTTTGTCAAAGTAGGAAAGTTTCACTTTCTTACCGACTTTGTTGTTGTTGATTTTGAAGCCGATCCTCGAGTACCTCTCATACTTGGGAGATCCTTTTTGAGGACCGGTCGAGCTTTAATTGATGTGTATGAAGGAGAACTTATTTTAAGGGACGGAAATGAACAAATAATTTTTCATGTCGATGGCACGTCAAAACTTCCTCAAAAGCATGTAAACGAGTCAATTAAAATGGTTAATGACACATGCAAGGATAGTTTTGAAAGGTTTACCAACGAACCTGCTCTAGTTTGCTTACCTTCACCAGAAGATGACAATAATGAAAAGGAAAAGCAGGAAGTAAAGAATCTCGCAGAGCCGACAGTAAACGTCAAACTCGTATTACACCTTGTTTGAAGAATTTTAAAGTTATTCAGAAAGAGAGCATTTTTCATTCGAATAAAACGTCTCAAGTTTCTTTGATTTTTGCAATCACATCCACCTTACCAACTATTGAGCCCAAGGATTCTCTCATAATGGGGGACGAACACCTTAGCACTTTTCGTGTTGAGGAAATTGTCCCAATCCCAAGAGAATCCGAGGATACATTCGGGAGTGATAGTAAGAACGTTTTACCTTCGTGTGATGATTTCTCTTCCATCAACGTTCCACGTGATGATTCCGTGACTTTTTCTAACTTTCTTTTCGAATTTAACGACGAATATATCTCTAGTGACGTAAACCCTCTTTTTGATGAGGTGTTAGAGGACATTGAGTGCAAGGATTCTTATGATTCCAACCTTGATGAGTCGACTTTCCTAGTCACACCTCTTTCCGATTCTAATGAGGATGAATTTTTCACCCCTAGTAATGACGTTGAGCTTTTACTTCACCATGATCCGTCTACTCCTATGAAAAGCGTTGCTTCCATTCTCAAGGGATTCATCAATTTGGAATGTAAAATGAATAACTGGAAGAAGATTTTGTACGATGCTCCAATTGATGAGGTTGAGTGTTTCGATCCAGGAGGCGATAATGATGAGATCGATGCTTTTCTAGCTATCGAAGTTTCTACGTGTATTGAGGAAGGATATTATGACTCGGAAGGAGACGTATTTTATCTTGAGATTTTGCTTAGTGATGATACCACCCATAATCACTCCCCCGAAGTATTTTTCGATCATGAACCACAACACTTTCAGAATGAATCCGATCATGATACTTTGATAACTTTTTCTCCCAAGAGTGATCCTCTCCACCATGAGTTCGCCGGTGAACTTATCATAATTCCTCCAAGAATTGATAGAGAGCACGAGGATTATATTAGTCGAATGTGGTTGCTATGTGGTAATTCATCTTCCCGGTCGCCGAAAAATTTTCATACAATTATCGAGTCTCTTCCCACATCTACTACCCTTATTGAGGATAGTGAATCTAATAGGAAAGAGATTGATATATTTTCCGATGATTCGATACCACCGGGTATTGAAAGTGATTTTGACTCAGAAGAGGATATTATCGACAACTTGCTTAACGATGATCCTATTCTCGAATATGAGCGTTTAACTTTTGACATTAAGCCCGATGCACTCGTGATAAACAATGTTGATGAGCTTAATGAAGACGAGTGTTTTGACCCAGGGGGAGGTGAGATTAATGTTGAAGTTGACGATTCCTTCACATTTGTCATTCAGATTTTTCTCCCGTATCTCACCTACCCTGTGGATTCTCCTTTTCTTTTCTCCTTCGGGAGTGAAGACACTATTTTTGACCTTGGCATCTCCACTTAGAGCCAATGGCATCTCATCGGGATGGAATTTTCATGTGCTTTAATGTTTATCCAAACATTAATAAAAGCCCGATTGAGATTTTTCTTTTCCTTTTGCTTTCTCCAAGGACGAATAAATTCGGGGATCGAGTCAAGCTATGTGACTCGGTTACCAAGAACAAAGTGCTTCATGGGAGGCACCCCATGCTTATCCATTTATCTTCTTTCTTATTTCTAATGTGATGTGAGGAGGCTTGTACTCTTCCGATTCTTGTTGTTTGTACTTGTGATTTTTTGTAGGATTGACTCTAAAATTTTTTGAAGACTCTCGTGTTCGGTGTTTTGCCTCGGTTTACTCGAGCTTCCTAGCCTTTTCTTGCCATTAGTTTGGGGAAATCCGATATTCTAAGATTATTATCGACTAACATTTATCTTTTAGCACACTTAATAAACGGCTTAAGATTTTTGTTATACTTTCTTCATGCTCAGATTTTGCATTCGACCTTTTGAGTTCTAGTATGGGGTTTTAAGTCTTAGGCTAGAAAACATTGAGGACAATGTTTAATTTTAGTATGGGGTAGTATATCTTCAATATGATCTTACCTACTTTTGCCGTTGTTCTCACGTACCCCGTTTTCCCACCAAAATTTTAAATTTTGAAGTCTTAATATCTAGTTTATTATTCATATATTAAAAAAAAGTTGTTGAAAAAAAAAATAGAAAAAAAATAGTTGACACGAATGTAGGTTTTTCGTTGGTAAGAACAAAAGTAAATTTTGACCCGACCGGTTTTATATCTTAGCTTTCTCCTTAACGTAAATAGATTGATTTTGCTAATCTTTTATACAATGAGCTATAAAACGCAAGTCTAGCTTGAAAAAGTCAAGACTTTGCAAGTTCTCATAATTGATTTTAAATATGCGAAGATCAATTTATTAGAGTTTAGATTGTTGCCAGTCTATGTGACTTGTTAAAGTGCCAATCTTAATTCATTAGGCTAAGTATTCACGAATTTCTTTATTAGAAATTTTAAATTGTGAAGAACAAGAGATGATAGAGTAGAGTATAAGTTTTGATGCTAAACATAGAATAGTTGGATTTCTTTAAGGCTCATAAGTGTCAATTGTGGCTTTTTCTCCCATTAGCTTATTTCACCTTTATATATAATTGTTTAATACATAGAGTTGTACGGTTTTTTGGTTAATAATTACTTAATAGAAGTTTTCTTTAGTTCCTTTGTGATTAAGATGAGTGCACATCAAGAATACTTAATTTGGCATACTATATGTATCACATTAATAAATATTTTGCTTATCCCTTAAAGAGCCTTAGGGTATATGAGGTAAGTAGAATTTAATAAGTGAAATTATAGCCTTATTCATTCCTTAAAGAGCCTTAGGGTATATGGAATGGATATTGTTGCTTAATTTTTGTCTTGTTTGTACCTTAAAGAGCCTTAGGGTATATGGTGCAAATAAGATTGGTCCATTTATGTCTTAAAGAGCCTTAGGGTATATGACATGAATGGTACCTTGCTTAAGTAATCTAATAAAAGCCAAATTTTGGTCGCCTCGATGTGGACTTTAATCTTGATGACATTTGATCTTTTGAAAAGGGCTAGAAACTAATTATTGCGACTTTACTATTACGCTTTATTTTTGGAATTAATAAATATCGAAATAAAGTCTTAAAGAGCCTTCGGGTATATGACTTAAATAAAATCTTGAGATACAAAATTAGGAATAAGGGAGGAAAAGTAAGTACACAATTAGCTTTTATGAGTAGTGTTAGCATCATAACTTGTATTTTACAATGATCTTGTTTTTAAGCTTGGCTTGGAGAGGTGAAAGTCGAGGACGATGAATTTATCCATTTGGACACTTTGTTGTGATTTTTGTTCCATGATCCTAAAAGTTATCAATGAATAATGAAAGCAATACATTATGTCACGCATGAATAAGTTGTAAGTTGTAAATTAGAAAAAATCACAAAAATGGAAAAAGTTTTGAAAAATGGGAAAATAGGGTGTTTTATAACTTATGATTTCTTAACTCTCCCCACAAAAGTCTTTGCTACTTTCCAAAGATTTAGTTTGGGGAAGTTTTAAGGTATTTGGTTTTAGGGCATATAATATTGCGTGAGGACACGACAATCACTTAGTTTGGGGAATTTTGATATGTGAGAAATCACATCTCCTTTCTATATAAAAAATGACCTTAAAATGATCAAAATGTGCACAAATATGTTTGTATTTGTGTATTTTGTTGTTTGTGAATGTGTAGGTACGGATATTGCAAAAATCGCAAGAAAACGGTCAAAACCAGACAAACACGGACACGGGATCGGATAGAGTGCACAAGAGCTGGAAGTTTTCTAGCAAAATGTCAACAAAGTCAACCTTGGTCAAACATTGGTCAACCCACAAAAAGACAAAACCCTCAAAATACCCAAAATACCCTTATGATAAACAACTTTCACCAAAAGTCCTTAAAACCCTAACACCGTTAGTCCTTTTATTATAAAGGAACTAACGGTCGTTATCCCTTAATTATAAACTCTTTTTACCTTTTACCCGGCCCAAGTCTTTTATAAACCAAAAGCCCAAGTCAAAAGCCCGCTTCCCTTAGTCAAACACAAAACAAATAGAAAAGGGGGCGGAAAAAATAGTTTTACTGTTTACCCGTCTTCTTTCAAATAACAAATAGAAAAGGGGGCGGGAAAAACAGTCCCTTTATTTGCTCACTATTAGGATTTTAGAAAACAAATCATCTTCGAACCAATTCAAGTCATTGTACAAATAACAAACGAGGTCTCAATTTCATAAGTCTTTGGGAAAACGGCCCGGTAATCACTTACCGGTTTCTTACATAGAATATTTTCGTGTGATTTTTCTTACTACCTTTTTCCTCAAGGGTAGTTTAGGAATTTCATTATCGTTATATTATTATACGTATATAAACTTTACATACTACCATGAAATCAATCTACGCCCAGGAAATTGACAACCTCCTACTGTAGATTTCCTATCCAAGCTTGCTCCAGCATAATCACTATCAGTGTATACTACCAAATCAAAAAGTAAATCTTTTGGATACCAAAGGCCCAATTTTGGTTGACCTTTTAAGTACCTAAAAATCATTTTCACAGCATAAAGATGTGATAATTTTGGGTTTACTTAATATCTTGCACAGGCACACACTGCAAACAGAATATCAGGTCTTGAAGAAATAAGATACATCAATGATCCAATCATTGATCTATATAAATGAACATCCACTTTTTTTACCATCTTCATCCTTGAGCAAAGGCTTTTGAGTTTCCATAGGTGTGCTTGCTGTCTTGACATCAGTAAAACCAAATTTCTTCAAAATCTTAGTCACATACTTATCTTGACTGATAAAAATTACATCCTTCTTTTGCTTTACTTGCAGTTCTAAGAAGAATGTGAGTTCACCCATAGAACTCATTTGAAATTTCTTATGCATCATCTTCTCAAACTCAGTGCATAATGACTTCTTTGTAGAGCCAAAAATGATATCATCTACATATACTTGAACTAACAGAATATCACCTTTGTCCCTTCTGATAAACAAAGTCTTGTCTATTTTTCCTCTCTGAAACCATTGCCTAACAAATAAGTTGACAAGGTTTCATACCAAGCTCTTGGAGCTTGATGCAGTCTATAAAGTGCCTTTTCTACTTTGTATACTCTGTCAGGGAAGTCTGGATCTTCAAATCCTAGTGGTTGATAAACATAGACTTCCTTTTCAATCTTACCTTAAAGAAAAGCACTCTTGACATCCATCTGGTACACTACAAAGTCTTTAAATGAGGCATAGGCTAAAAATAGCCTAATTGCTTCAATTCGTGCAACTAGGGCAAAACTTCATCATAGTCAATTCCTTCTTCTTGTGTGTATCCTTGAGTAACCAATCTTGATTTGTTCTTTATAACAATGCCTCTTTCATCATTCTTGTTCCTGTAAACCCATTTAGTGCCTATGGGCCTTTTGCTATTTGGTAAATTCACTAGGGTCCAAACCTTTTATAATTTGAATTGTAGAAGATCATCCTGCATAGCTTCTATCCAACTTGGATCCTTTAAGGCATGAATTACCTTTTTGGGTTCTTCTTATGATAGAAAGCAAGCAAACAAGCAATTTGAAAATCTTTATGGTTTGTTC